>JASDQU010012762.1:298980-319177 GCA_032191745.1 Picea mariana
GGTGCGCGAGAAGAGAAGGTGAGAGCATGGCTTTTCTGCCCAAGCCCAGAAAGTTGTCTCTGCCAACTTCAATCAAGCATCCATTTCCTGGTTTCCACGAAATCCACTGTAATATGATCGGAAGGGAGGATGAGAGATGTTTCTAGGTCTGTGAGCCTTTTGTAGGGCGAACCGGGGCGAATCTGATCCAAATGTGAACCGGAAGTTGATGGAGATATTTAGCAATGATTACTCTGCTCCATAGGCCAGGTTTTGTTAAAATTCTCCAAAGGGTGTTAGCTGAGAGCGCCTTTTAAAAAAGAGGTAGATTTTTAAGGCCCCAACCTCCCATCAGCTTTGGTTTAGATAAAACCTCCCATTTGCTAAGGTGAAAACCTTTGTTCTTCTTACTTCCGGTCCAAAGGAAGGAAAAGATGAGTTGACGAAGAGTTTTCAAAACAGTAGCAAGGATGTGGGCTAATGCCATCCAAAATACCGGGAGACTTTCCAATATAGCTTTTATCAGAACATACCTACCTCCCATAGAGAGTAATCTGTTTTGCCAGTTGTGAATTCTACCTTCAAATTTGTCAATTAGCCAGGTCCAGTCTTTTTTTGTATAGATGGAGGATTTTAAGAAGTATCCCAAATAGGTAAATCCCTCCTATAGCTCAAGAGAAACAATTCCGAASARCTCTTTTAATTMTGTTTGCAAAGTATCTTGGGCATTCGAAACTAGGAAGACTGATTTATGGACATTGATTTCTAAACCTGAAACAACACAAAAGRAATTTAGGATAGAATGAATGATGGTCCATTCAGCAAGATTAACATTCGACAAGATCAACACGTCATCTACAAAAAGGATATGCAGGATATGTGTCARCCCCACRACTTTTATCCCTTTCAAATGYCCATYTRCTTGTTTGYTCTTGAGTAAGATGYTGAGTCCTTCCAAGATCAAAATGAAGAGAAGAGGTGAGAGTGGGCATCCCTRACGGAGCCCTCTCTCACAGTGAAAAGTCTTTGTTGCTTCACCATTGATCAGAATAGCCAGGGTGGCCGAGGAGATACAACCCATTATCCAATTCGTTGTAATGATGYCGAAGCCACTCTATATGAGAATGAGATGCAKAAAGTTCCAGTTAATGCAATCGAAAGCCTTTTTGAGGTCCARCTTAAGAAGAATGGCTTTTAGTTTTTTTGTCTTTATGMTGTGTATGCATTCTTGTGCAAYTCCAACGACATCAAGAATYTGTCTTYCTTTTAGGAAGCCAAGCTGTTCTTCAGAAAGTGCCCRGGAGAGAAAGGGACGAAGTCTTCTGGCAATGATTTTTGAGATTATTTTGTAACAGAGGTTGCAGAGTGATATAGGACGGAAATCTTTAAACTGCCTGGGAAGATTTGATTTAGGAATCAAAACAATAAAGGTGTTGTTTAGCTAAGGGTTTACTTTTCCTCTGCTTCTCGCATCCTCCATGACATCTAGAAGGTCCTCCACTCATGGTTGAGAACATGTATTTCCTCATAAAAGATCACAAGTTCAAATCTAAAAAAAATAAAGTATATATACATTCATAAACTTTACGAATCAAAATAGTTGAACAAAAAAATCTAAATTAAATTCTAACTTTCCATATAATTTTTACCAAGTTTGAAAACATTTTTTACCACTTTTGGAAACAAATAAAAAGGACAACATGAATGCCCGTTATCCCACGCCTACAAAACTTTACTAATACGTCCCATAAGCGAAGGACAATGCTTTGTTTTTTCGAAGAACGTTATGGTTCCATCCGAATAATCTCGCCCTTCCCAAGGAACACCAATAAGATGCTTCTCATATTAACGTCTCCGAGGTGTCAGAGGATCACGGCGTCACATAGAAAACGCACACATCATCATAAGGCGAGAGGGGTACAAATTAGTAGGGGAATCTAATGGAAAGGTGTGAAAGATTTTAAGTATTAAAAACTAAGCAATGGATAAATTCAATTAATTAAAATATATTTTTAAATTTTGGTAGGAATATTGGAGATGGAACTTTATTTGATTGATAAAATTTTAATTGGATTTTTAATCTATTTTAAAATAATTTTAATTTTAATAAATAAATAAATCACTATATAATTTTAGTATGAAAGTGATGTCAAAGAGTTTTCTTTATTAATGATGTCATCATAGGTTGGTCCATTTTTTCTTAAAGGATGGGTGGTTTAGTTAGGCTAAAAAGAACTTGGTATACATTAAAAAAATTATATGTGCTCTTATGGGGTGGCTTTAAACGAGGACATAAAGGATAGTTGGAGAATGATGACTTTTTAAATTATTGGTTAAAAAGGAATTTTAATAGATTTTTTTAGATGGTGGAAAATTATTTTAGTAAATGAATTTTTATATATTTTTTAAAAATATTATTTTTAGTAAATTTATTAATAAAATTAGTGCACCAAAAATTGAATTGAATATTTGTTGATACTAAATAAATAAAATGCTAACAACATTAGTGATCGCTACTTAAATTAATTTTTAAAACTAAATCTTAGAAAATTTAATTTAATCTTTTATGTGATTTTGTTTTAATGGTTTTAATTTATTAAGTATTTAGAAAACATAGTAATTCTTTTCGATGATGTCAAAAAGTCATATTCAAAGTTTAAGCCATTTAATGAGATTAGCTATGAGATTAGCTATGGTTACATGGTAAGTTCATTTGTATTTATAAGTTTTGAAGGTTGTACTAATTCTTTAATAATAAAAACTTTGTTTGTGGGAAGGGACCCCTTTTATCAGACTTTCTTGTTTGTGGGATAAGGGACCCTTTTATCAGGTCTTCTATCAGATCCTCTTGTTTGTGGGACAAGGGACCCCCTCATCCTTATCAGAGGGATTTGATTGCTTATACATACCTTACCCTTCTCTAAATTTGAACTTGTGATCTCTTAGGAGGAAACACATGTTCTTGACCATTAGGCCCACTCAAATTGTATAAGTAATAAGTAATAAATCACATTTTTTTGAATAATAAGTAATAAACTTGTTTAGGTTTACAAGTGAAGTGGGTAAGCTGCTTCCAAACAAGGGGAGAGTGAGGAGACACTATCACTGACTGCTCAAACTCCTGGCATTTAAACAAATCCTCGCCGACTTGCTTGGCTGCCCACATCAGCTGGCATTTGTGGATCGAGCGAAACAGAGCATTGTTCGAGAACAGGCCTCCATCAACGCTGGCAGTTTTCTACAGGGTCCTAGCTACTTTTTCCTGGCAGTCGTCTTCTTTAAAGCTTATTATTTATAAAGAGATTGACCTTAGACTGCCAGTAGGATTCACCTTGGCTTGCTTTGATGGAGCAGCCCAAGCCAATGGATCCTGCTGTGGGGCTGGAGGTTTCTTCAGAGCTCACCCGTCGAGAATCACAAAATGGAGTCTCAACTACGGTCCGAGAACAAACACAAAAGCGGAGCTCATGGGGCTTTGGGTTTCTCTCTCACTGGCTTCATGTTGGACCATCTCTCATTTGCTCGTCCGCGGCGACTCAAAGGTCATCATCGACTGGATTTCGCAAAAATCCCAGCTCCGTTCGATCCATGTCGAATCTTGGAAACAAAAGACACTGGATCTTGCTAAAGGCATCACTAACCTCAGTTTTCAGCATGTCCCCAGAGTTTACAACAGGGAAGCGGATGCTCTCTCAAAGAGAGCGATAAGGGAGGAGGCTGGAAGACTATCTATCTTTCACAGTGATAGTGGGATTGAGAGTCCAATCACCTACTACAACATCTTCTGATTCGACCTTGGTCTTCTCCTTCTTTACTGATAGCATTAACAGATCCAAGCTCTGCTTTTGGTCGTAGCCTTATTGTTGATGTTTATTCTTTGTTTCTTAGCTGTCATCGTGGAACTGATCACTGATATAGGTCAGCGTCTATGTGCTGACTGTATTCGGTATAGCATAGCCTTTCTTGTCGAACTGATCGACTCTATTATTCACTGTAATGGCTGTTTGCTCATCAGTTGACCTTGTCCAGCAACAGAACAGTTCCTCTGTTTTGTATTGTTATGGTTGATTCGGTTAGTGTGTTTGGATTGACCGCCTGCTACTTGATCGTCGATATTAGTGTCATTTGTGGCAATGTCTTGTAAAAGATTTT
The DNA here is from genome assembly GCA_032191745.1 of Picea mariana. Classification (NCBI taxonomy): domain Eukaryota; kingdom Viridiplantae; phylum Streptophyta; class Pinopsida; order Pinales; family Pinaceae; genus Picea; species Picea mariana. The sequence continues at coordinate 303,112 of JASDQU010012762.1, forward strand.
ATACCTTATATAAAATTGAGAAAAAAAAATTCATGGAAAAAAAAAGGGGAGAGTGAGGAAAGTTTTAAGGGTTAAATTTTGTCAATGAATTAATTTTCCATGTTTTTTTTCCAAAAAAGATTTGTCAATTTTCATTTTTTTTTTTTTAATAATTCACCCAAATTCTATAGAATAAAGGTATTTTACTTCAAAATTTGCCAAAATTTTATACAAACCATATAAAATCCTTAGAAATTTGAATATTTTTATGAAAATATTATCAAACATTTTATATTTTATGGTTAACATTTTAAAACTAATTAAATTCACAAGTTTTCTACACTTTTAGTTAAGTATAAATACTTAAAATTTTATGAAAAAAAACCATTTACCAAATATTTTGGAATTAGAATGGTTTTTAAAAATAAAAATTAAAAAATTAAAAACACTTCGCAATATTTTTATATGGATTTTTTTTTTCTTTAAAATTTTTAAAATACCTTCAAATCATATTTAAATACCACCATATATATTTATAAATATATAAAAAAAAATTTATAAAGCTGTATTTTATGGTAATGTGTTTTATATTGTTTCTCTAACAAACTCTCGTTAACGTTTTGTCCATTGTTTATTGGACTAAACTTCCAATTCAAAATCAAAAGCTTCCATTTAACATAAAAATGTAATTTACATTATTGTTTCATTAATATATATATAAGAGTGTGTCTAAAATTTGTCTTAAATTTTATTGTTTCATTAATATATAAGAGTGAGTCTAAAAGTTTGTCTTAAATTTTATTTTATTTTTAATATTAAAATTTTTAAAGGGAACTAGCTAGATATCAATCTGAATCCATGTCTAAGTAATTTTTTTTGTTTTTGTTAGTTTATCTAAGAAACCATGGATATCTAATCAGTCAAAATAGCACAGGGGCATTTAAGTAGTCAAAATCATTAGCACACTCCGTCATCGAGTGTTCTACACATAGGGAACCCATATCCAAGTAATTTCAATCGATTATAGAATTCTCTAAATATTAAAAAATAAACTATAATATGTTTTACTACACATTATCACTTTAATTAAGTTAATATAAGCCTTAGTATCATTATATTGAAGTTAACTTAATTTGTTATCATTTTATTTTTGAACTAACATGTTGAAAAGTCTTAGGACAAACAATCCACTCACATTTAATAATGGTGTTTATATGGACAACATAGTGAAAAATGATTTAAGTTATAAATTGAGTGGGTTTAATGATTAAAAATGTATGTTTCCTTCTAGGATGTCATAGATTTAGATGTCATAGATTTAAATCCAGAAAGAGTAGAGTATGTACAACTCCATTGACTTTAATAGTCATATTGTTGAAGTAAATCCCTTATTTTTTATTTCACAAATATAATGTCTCGCTTAATTATAACATTGAAATTAAATTAATTTTTTTCATTTGACATTGAAATTAAATTATTATTATTATTAATTAAAAAACAATTTTAAAAGGTACTCCATGACTTTTCTTTTAACCTAACCTATATGTAAACTCACACCCGTTTGTACATATTTTTTTTAATATAAATATCAAAAATTTCAAAATAAATAAATTAAGAAATTTACTCAAACTGCTCGTTTCCCGTGACTCTGTCTACCGAATAGAATGGCCGTTACAGAGAGCAGATGTAGCCGTTGGGAGGCACCAAAATTATATCCGTTACAGTCAAAGCGGGTGACAGCCTCTGACTCGTGAACGCCCATCAATGCATGTATTCAAATATTATACTCATAAATTTAGGGTTTCCGTATTTTTTGTAATCAGCATTCCCAACTGTGGGTGGCAGCCGCTCTAAGCTCATAGCAAGAGAACAATAAAAATTACGTTTGCTCAGCCCGACCAGAGCCCAGCTGTCTCTGAACATCAACAGGCCAAAAACAATCGGATCTGCACATGCAGATGGATTATGGTGAAGATAACTAGAAGTAGAAGTGGAGGTCATTTGTGAGTTTAAGACATGGGGTCTCTTCATTTGATACTTTACTCGTTCGTTTCATGATATTCAGAGCGGAGGGGACGAGTCGGCTGGATGTTTTCAAGGGGTTTTAGCTCTGGGCATGCTTGAGTTATGTAATGCCACTTATTTAGCTCCTTAGTTTTGATATGCAAGCACTTGTTGAACTTTATACTTGCTGTGCTGTGAATGTAAGTAGATTTGAAGCTTTCTGTGTTATTTTTTAGTAGTTCATTTGTTATCGTTTATAATGGTCTTGTGAGGTGTGTTATACCATGGTTAATGCACAGAATCCCATGAGAACTCTTGGGCTAGAGTAGGATGAGTGAATGAGTGACCTCGAGGAAGTTCTGGTGATGTATTCTCCTTTCATGTCAGTTGGGCTATGGTTTTAGGGGTAGATCAGTAGGAGTTTACCACAACTAGTCCAAATTTGATTCTCAATCTATGCCCATATAATAAACTAGCGATAGTGTGGGAGTTTATCACAACTGATCCAGATTCTATACTCAGCTCATTGCTATATAGGTTTTACCTGAGAATCCCCTAAGCCACATGCCCGAGAAGTTTCAATTTTTCTGTCAAAACAAATGGTGTTTTGATTTTTTGTGGTATAGAAATGATGAGATTGGTATTGCAGAAGCAGTACATTCTCTAGTTTCTGTGATCAATGTACTGCAGAAGCAATGTCTTCCTGAAGACAGGAAAAGGCATTACTCATATTGATTTTTTTATGATATGGATGGATTAGCAGAGACAGCAGATTAGCTGTTCTTGTTGGTGTTGCAGTAAAGCTGATCCCTTGTTTTGAATTGTTTTGTAAAGCAGGTTGGAGCTGTGAATTTCTTTAACTGTGATTGTGGGTTTGCATATTGTCCCTGGAGGGGCTAGTGGAGCTATAGTGCTAAAGCTCTTTTGGGAGGGCTATGGGAGAAGGGAGGAAGAAACAAGGGGTGGTAAGCTGGTCATGTTGGTTCCTCACACTTTTGCTGAGTGTTTCAGCGCAATACGACGGGATCATTGTGACGCAGCAGGATTATCAGGCTCTTCAAGCCTTCAAGCATGCCCTTGATGATCCTCGAGGTGTCCTGAGGAGCTGGAATGACAGTGGGATTGGAGCATGCTCTGGAGGATGGCTTGGAATCAAATGTGTTCAGGGCCAAGTGATCGCCATACAGATTCCATGGAGGGGTCTGAGGGGTCGGATTGCTGAGCAAGTGGGTCAGCTCACTGCATTGAGAAAGCTGAATCTGCATGACAATGCCTTGGCCGGTCCAGTGCCAAGTTCCCTGTCTGTTCTGAGGAACTTAAGGGGCGTGTACCTCTTTAACAACAAGCTCTCTGGTACCATTCCTCAAGGGATTGGTAATTCTCCTGCCCTTCAAGCTCTGGATCTGAGTAACAATTCATTGAGTGGCCCTATTCCTCTTGGACTTGGAAGTTCAAGCAAACTATATAGAGTTAACTTGAGCTTCAACAACCTCACTGGGTCGTTTCTTTCAGACCTCTCTCGGAATCCTTCTCTGACATTTCTAAACCTCCAGAATAACAATCTTCAGGGCTCATTACCTAATACATGGGGTGAAGGAAAGCAGAAGTTCCAGCTCCAGTACCTGAATCTTGAGAACAATGCATTTTCAGGAAGCATCCCTCCTTCACTGGGAAATCTGACAAAGCTTCAGGAGCTTATTCTGAGTCACAACCAGCTTCAAGGACCCATTCCGATTGAGCTTGGTAATCTTAAACAGCTCCAAACCCTTGACCTGTCCTATAATAGATTGAATGGAAGTTTCAGTGAACAGCTCTGCAATCTTACTTCTCTTAACCAGCTGGATTTAGGTAACAATATGATTGGCCATACCATTCCCAGCAAAATAGGAGATCTTCAGAAGCTGGTAGCCCTGAGTCTGAGACACAACAATATGACTGGACAGATTCCCCTGTCCATTGGAGATATGACTGGCCTGTCATTGCTTGATTTATCAATTAACAACCTGAGTGGCGTCATCCCATCTACTCTGATAAGGTTAAGAAATCTTAAGAGCTTCAATGTCTCTGACAACCGACTTAGTGGTCCTGTTCCATCCTCCTTGGCAAGAAAATTCAATGCTAGCTCTTTTGNGGAGATCTTCAGAAGCTGGTAGCCCTGAGTCTGAGACACAACAATATGACTGGACAGATTCCCCTGTCCATTGGATATATGACTGGCCTGTCATTGCTTGATTTATCAATTAACAACCTTAGTGGCGTCATCCCATCTACTCTGATAAGGTTAAGAAATCTTAAGAGCTTCAATGTCTCTGACAACCGACTTAGTGGTCCTGTTCCATCCTCCTTGGCAAGAAAATTCAATGCTAGCTCTTTTGCAGGGAATTTGGGTCTGTGTGGATACGATATTTTAGCCCCCTGTAATCAGTCCTTGTCACCAAACGGGTCTCCAACAGCATCTGAATCGAACTCACCGACAAAGAAGGGAAGAAAGCTCAAAACCATATGGCTTATTTTGATTATTGTTGGGAGCGTCCTTGGCTTGTTGATGATCGTTTGTTTAGTTCTTCTCTTCTGTTTCTTGGGTCGGAAATCTGCTGGCAAAGCTGCCGGAGAAAAGGGCACTGCTACTGCATCTGCTGGGGTCGAAGGAGGAGAGGTAGGAGGAAAGCTTGTACACTTTGATGGCCCTCTGGTATTCACAGCAGATGACCTACTTTGTGCAACTGCAGAAGTAATGGGCAAGAGCACTTATGGAACTGTGTATAAGGCTACTTTGGAGGATGGTAATCAAGTTGCAGTGAAGAGGCTGAGGGAGCGAATAGCAAAGAGTCAAAGAGAATTTGAGACAGAAGCTAATGCACTTGGAAAGATTAGGCATCCTAATTTGCTTGCTCTAAGAGCTTATTACTGGGGACCTAAAGATGAAAAACTGTTGGTCTTCGACTTCATGCCTGGCGGAAGCCTTGCAGCATTCCTTCATGGTATTTTTCTTACCCAAAAAAGAGCACGTTTGATAAACTTAGGTTTGCATTAAAATGTTGTTTCTGTAAATGAAATCAGTTTTAACTTTTTATTGGTATACGGCCCAATTCAGAGGAAATGCACCCCAAACGAATTGGGTCTTATATCAACTGAAATTACTCTGGCATCCTCTGATGGATACTCTTTTCTTCTCCTTGGCAGCAAGAGGCCCAGAGACACCTTTGAATTGGCACACCAGGATGAAAATTGCAATCGGTGCAGGGCGAGGGCTTGCTTATCTACACAGCAATGAGAACATCATTCATGGAAATCTGACTTCCAGCAACATCCTGCTTGATGCAAACATGAATGCCAAGATTGCAGATTTTGGCTTGTCTCGGTTGATGACAACTGCTGCCAATTCCAATGTGATCGCCACAGCAGGGGTTCTCGGATACAGGGCTCCTGAGCTCACAAAACTGAAGAAAGCCACCACCAAGACAGATGTATACAGCTTTGGGATTGTCCTGCTGGAGCTTCTGACTGGCAAGGCACCAGGAGAGCCCATGACTGCAGACAATGGGATGGACCTTCCTGAATGGGTTGCTTCCATTGTGAAAGAAGAATGGACTAATGAAGTTTTTGACTTGGAATTGATGAAAGAAGCTTCCAATTCTGGAGATGAATTACTTAACACTTTGCAACTGGCTATGCATTGTGTGGATCCTACCCCATCTGCAAGGCCAGATATGGATGAGGTTGTGCATCAGCTGGAGGAAATCAAACCTGAATTTGGTCACTCCTCCACTTCAGCAGCACCACAGCAGTAGATAAAGGACTCATACATATGATATCATATAATAACTATACAATATGTTACGGTATGCTGCTTTGGTTACACAGCCATTCGTTCATTCAATTCATTCTTTGATTTTATTGTTATGTAATGTAGCATCTCCAAACAATAAATTATTTTTCTGCATATTCTTTTCAGCACTGCCACTGCCCACAGTGGCAGGGATGTTGTGAAAACTTATACTATGTTACTCTCTCGTAAACATTTGAATGATTTAAACTGTGTTTTTTCTGTCTACTTAGTTCATGAGCATCGAGATGGTGTAAGTGTATTGTTTTGTTTTGTCTGGGCACCTTTTTATTCATAACCTTGTCTGTTCTTTGTATTTGTAAGGAATTTGCATTTAGGAGGCTGTCTTGTGGAGATTTTATAAATAGGATCATGGTGGCATGAGTAAATTATTGAAAGATTCCACAAAGCCTAAGTAAGAAGAAAAACCTTGGCATAAAACTCAGAAAATAAAGGGTCAAATTGGGGGAGCTTGTCAAATTTGTTGAGTCAGCTAGTTTGACCAAGCCATTTGAGAGAGCAGAGCATTTGGTTAAGTGGTCTTCTTATGCAGGGCATATTTCTGTTTGTTATTTTGATGGAATAGAATATACATCCAGGAAACCCTCTAGGTAGTTATTTTTCTTCATTTTGAGGATAGTATTACAGGAGATAAATTGGTAATAATATTTACGGTAAAGCCTAATAATATCTACAGAGGCAACCAGCCCGGGAACTTAACCCTGTGACTTTTTTCTTGTAATTCAGGGCATTCAACCACTCCAACGAACTCACAAGGCTAAATGACATATTATTTATAATTTGTAATTTTTTTAAAGTTGGAAAAATGATATAGTATTTAGGGAGCAGAGCATTTGGCCAAGCCATTTGAGCGAGCAGAGCATTTGGTTAAGTGGTCTTCTTATGCAGGGCATATTTCTGTTTGTTATTTTGATGGAAACCCTCTAGGTAGTTATTTTTCTTCATTTTGAGGATAGTATTACGGGAGGTAAATTAGTAATAATATTTACAGTAAAGCCCAATAATATCTACAGAGGCAACCAGCCCCGGAACTTAACCCTGTGACTTTTTTCTTGTAATTCAGGGCATTCAACCACTCCAACAAACTCACAAGGCTAAATGACATATTATGTATAATTTGTAATTTTTTTAAAGTTGAAAAAATAATATAGTATTTTTAGGGTGGTTGGTCTAGTTTTTATTAATATTATCTCATTTATATTATTATTGAGAAAAACAAAACTTCATGTAATAACTTATAACTTGTTATAAGGGGTAAACTTCTACTCTGCTCAATATTTTTGGATTTTAAGCTTTAATTTTTAGATTTTAAACTTTATCTTGTTTGTTTATTTCCAGGTATCTTTGAATCTTGGACTTTATCCTACTTACTTTACTTTATAACAAAACAAACATCTAACTAAATAAACATAATTTAAAATTATACTTCAAAACCAATTGCACTTTTATATCTCTACATATTAATATTTTAACAAAAATTTCACCTGTTTTATCTCACCCATTTTTGGCCACCTTAATCTAATTTTGATATATTCATGGAACTCTTTTGTTACATAGGACTGAGTCTGCTCTTACTCTAACAAATTTAGCCAATTAAATTTCTTTAAATGTCCCCTATTTTATGTCACCATGATGTAATTTTGTTATTTTCATGAGACTCTACATGATTTAGTAGTAAAATTTATTCTCTTGTTATTCCAGTGATTGGTCCCGAGGTCGACAAGAACATTAGTAAGACAGCGTAATATCCATGTCCATGTCACTCGACTTTTTGACTTGATGCCCATATCCAGGTCGACTTGATTTGATAACCTAACAACTCTGCTGACAAACATTGACATTGACAGTAACTTAACAAACTGACATTGACATTGACTCCGACCAATGAGAAGCTCAACTCTATGAATAGTGTAAGCTTTGATTTCAAGGAGTTGTATTCAGTGTAGCTTTGATTTCAAGGAGTTGTACACTGAGGGCAAGAAGTTGTACATTCATTGTAGTTAAAAATATGTATTTTCTTTGTTTACAAAAAAATATTATATATAGATATAGATATTGGATATTTATTTTTGATTTTGATTTTAATTTTAAGTATAATTTTTAAAGATAAAGATAATTCATAACATAATTATTTGGATAAAATAAGTAGTTTTTAAGATTATATATATATATATATATATATATATATATATATATATATTTGAGTAAAACACTTACAAATGAGGTTTATGTCTCTTTCTAAGTAGGTGTAGTTACTTATAATGTGAATTCTATCTTGAGGTTTAGGCATTAAGGATCCATAGTTGGTCACTAAGGATGCACAAGACATGACATTTGGGAGTAATTATGGTCACAAGTTAATCTTAGTCAAAGTCGACCTTTCATTTTGCAGGAATTCAAGAGGAGTCCTTAGAATTATTTAAAGAAGTTTTTCCTTACAACTTTGTCGATCTCTCAGAGAGATTTAGGTACCTCAAATACTTTCTAAAAGCTTATTATTATAAGACAGTGGAATGGAGATGACTATTAGCAAAGTTTGAAAAAAGAATCGGTCATTGGTGCAACAGATCGCTTTCTCTAGGAGCTCATTTCACTCTAATCAAAGTTGTACTTGAATGTCAACATGTATATTGGATGGCACTGACAGTCATTCCGATCTTGGTTCTCGATAAGATTAGAAAGTTAATTTACATTCTGTGGTCGGGTTGTAGCGAAAAACCGCGTTTTCACTTGTGTAGTTGGGATTTAATAGCCAAACCAAAGCTCATGGGTGGTTGGGGGATAAGAAATATTTTTCACTTTAATAGAGCTTTGGCAGCCAATTCCCTGTGGCGATTGTTGATGAAGGAGGGGATTTGGCATAAGGTAATAAAATACAAATATTTTCCTTTTTGTTCAGTTGCTACCTAGTTCAGAACGACTTCTTCTAGAGCGAGATCTACCTCACGGACATGGAAAAATCTTTTAAAGTCTTTAAATTTGATTACTCACTGGTTGTGTTGGAATCCTGGGTCCGGTCACTTAGTTATAATAGGAAAGGACTGTATTTTGGGACTGGGGAAGTCCTCTTTATTATCACATGAACTCATAACAGTCTTAAACCGAAAAAACATAAGATACATTTATAAAGCAAGAGGTATTATCAGGACAGGGTTTATAATAGTCAATTGGAAATCCAGTGATGAGATCAGACTCTCCGGTGAATTGCCATTGGAATGGGATGACTACTAACATGATCGGGTGTGCAGCTTCAAAATAAATATGATGAGCTCAAGTGGACAGGAGGTGATAAATCTGGACTTATAACAGTAAAAAATGTGTATTGTGCTTTAACAAATAAAATCTGACAACAATCTATTGGTGGCTGGAGGAGACACCTGTGGACCTGGGACATTGCACAAAAAATCAGAGTGTTCACCTGGTTAACTATTGAAAATAAAATTCTTACATGGGACATCTTGCAACGAAAAGGATGGGAAAGTCCAAGTATTTGCCAACTGTGTACAAGGATTTAGAGTCAGTGTTGCATCTTTTTCTCAAGTGTATTTTCATAAAACAAGTCTGGTATAGGATAAAAAGTGAATTAAAGGTAAAATATGAATGGGAAGGAAACTCATTGATTTTTTGTTATGAAAACTGGGTTAAAAAGGAGAGAAACTACCTCACCCTTCCTTCTCTGGTATGTTGGCATGTTTGGTTGGAATGCAATAAGAGAATTATTTGAAAATGGGAATCACTCTATTAGTTCTGTTGTTTATAGAACGCTCGGAATTATTGCTAGCACTACAACTTCAAAAAAAGTGGTGATTCCAAGAAATGTTCAGATTCACTTTCAAGGAGGGTCTACTATTGGTTGGTTCGATGGATCAGCACAAACAAATGGTCTTAAGAGTGGGGCAGGGGGTTTGATAAGGTTAAATGATAATTCAATTTACAAATAGACCTTCAATTGTGGTCCAGGTACCAATACCAGGGCAAAATTACTCAGAGTTTGGGCTACTCTCAACTTGGCAGCTAGGTTCAACATTGAAGCATTACAGATCTTTGTAGATTCTAAAATAATAATCGACTAGTTGAATCGTAGAGGTAAACTGTAGGTTGTCTCTCTAGTGGGATGGAAGGACAAAATCAGAGAGCTCCAAAAATGTTTCAGGGATATCAGTTACTCTCATATATGTTAGGATCAAAACAAGGAGGTTGATTTAATCTCAAAGAAAGCACTCTAGAAACAAGAAGGGAAAATCACTTACAACCATTGGCTAGATGGACATGAGGGCCCCACCCTCTTCCTTAATCTTTATTAGCATATAGTCCTTCTTATAGTGTTTTCCTACAAAGTTTAGCGGAAGGTTGTCAATTTATTTTGGGTACACTTGTTTCAAGGAAAGTTGAATAGGGAAAGTCTGAATTTTAGTTTTTAATATGATTTGGGAAGCTTATGATCCCATCATCTGCGAACATACTTGGACTCAATTTACACATTTTTGAGGATGTAATTTTCTGGCTAAGACATTATGCCATGTGAACACAATTATATATTAATATAATGAGTAATTTTTCTGTTGAAAAAAGTTAATCTTAGTCAATATATTGATACAGGGACACAAATAAAGAAAAGTGGACATAAATGATTCCCAACAACCCCCTTGATATACACACTTGGGATATATTATGTCAACTAATCAGAATTATCTAGGTAGAATGAGTACCTTTCAAGATAATATTAATAGTAATATATTTTCTCAAATGAAACAAGTATAAATGAGGCATAGGTCTCTTTGTAAATAGGTGTCAAGGTCACTTATATTGTGAATTCTAACATGAGTTTTGGCCTTCTAAGGGGTACTAGGGTCTCAAAACAACATGGCCATGGGAAACTAAGGATGCATAATAAGAGACATTTTGGGGCTATTGGGACCACAAGTCAATCTTAGCTAACATATTCCCAACATAAAAAATAAAAAATAAAAAATAAAAAAATCTTAAGATTGACTTAGGGACTCAAATAAGAAACATTGAGTCAAAATATCCCCAACACCCCCCCTTAATATACACTTGGGATAAGTGTGGTAAAAACTAGAAAAAATAAACATTATAATAATCCCCTCTTAATGTTTAAAATGTTTAGTGAATACAATGACAACCAATGATGATTAATGATGACAACAACAACATGGCCATGATAAGTGTGGTAAAAACTACGCAAAATAAACATTATAATAATCGCCCCTTAATGTTTAAATAGTTTAGGGAATACAATGACAACCAATGATGACTAATGATGACAACAAAAACATGACCATGATAAGGTGCAAATAAGCTCTCAATACACAGTCCACCTCAAAAAAGTAATCTTTGAAAGACATTCACACAAATCTCTTTGGAATCTGTGAAGCGAACACGAGTTTAAACAAATAGTCTTGCTTCAAATTGTAGCCTCTAAAACACCTTCACACAAACTTAGAATTAGTGAAGCAAACATTGATTTTAAATGAAAAAATGCACAAATGGTTGGAGTGGGGAACTCAAATCGCATAATGCTATCAAAAGAACGGTCTCTAAACAAAGGCATAGAATATGGAAAAGAGTGTGTTGATGTTGAAAGTGATCCAATGAAGCTACATGCAACTATCAAAGGCAAACATGAATGCTTCCAATCATGGAAACCAAGAGTGCCAACCACACATTTTTTAAGGAAGAGGGTAAAAACACTCAATAAATGCTCTAAACACCACATGCACCGAGATGGATTATTCATCATAAAAACATCTTTCTCTTGCACACACATAAAAAAGGAAAAACAAAAACTTAACAAACCGACATTGACATTGACAATGACTTAACAAATCGATATTGACATTGCCTTCGACCAATTAGAAGCTCAACTCTATGAATAGTGTAAGCTTTGATTTCAAGGGGTTGTATTCAGTGTAGCTTTGATTTCAAGTAGTTGTACAGTGAGGGCAAGAAGTTGTACACTGATTGTGGTTAAAAATATTTATTTTCTTTGTTTAGTAATATATATATATATATATATATATATATATATATATATATAGAGAGAGAGAGAGAGAGAGAGAGAGAGAGAGAGAGATATTTATTTCTGACTTTGATTTCAAGTATAATAGTCAAAGATAAAGATAATCCATAACATAATTATATGGATAAATAAGTAATTTTTAAGATAATATTAATAATGATATTTTTTTTGAGTAAAACAATTACAAATGGGGCTTATGTCTCTTTCTAAGTAGGTGTTAGAGTTACTTATAATGTGAAGTCTACCTCGAGGTTTAGGCATTAAGGATCCATGGTCACTAAGGATGCACAATACATGACATTTGGGAGCTATTATGGTCACAAGTTAATCTTAGTCAATATATTGACACATGGACACAAATAATGAAAAGTTGACATAAATGATTCCCAACCCCCTTGATATACACACTTGGGATATATTATGTCAACTAATAAGAATTATCTAGGTAGAATGAGTACCTTTGAAGATAATATTAATAGTAATATATTTTCTCAAATGAAGCAAGTACAAATGAGGCATAGGTCTCTTTGTAAATAGGTGTCAAGGTCACTTATATTGTGAATTCTAACATGAGCTTTGGCCTTCTAAGGGGTACTAGGGTCCACAATGGGCAACTAAGGATGCATAATAAGAGACATTTGGGGGCTATTGGGACCACAAGTCAATATTAACTAACATATTCCCAACATAAATAAATAAATATTAAGATTGACTTGGGGACTCGAATAAGAAACATTGAGTCAAAAGATTCCCAACACCCCCCCTTAATATACACTTGGGATAAGTGTGGTAAAAACTAGAAAAAATAAACATTATAATAATCCCCTCTTAATGTTTAAAATGTTTAGTGAATACAATGACAACCAATGATGACTAATGATGACAACACCATGGCCATGATAAGTGTGGTAAAAACTGCACAAAATAAACATTATAATAATCGCCCCTTAATGTTTAAATCGTTTAGGGAATACAATGACAACCAATGATGACTAATGATGACAACAAAAACATGACCATGATAAGGTGCAAATAAGCTCCCAATAGACAGTCCATCTCAACAAAGTAATCTCTGAAAGACATTCACACAAATCTCTTTGGAATCCATGAAGCAAACATGAGTTTAAACAAATAGTCTTGCTTCAAATTGTAGCCTCTAAAACACCTTCACACAAACTTAGAATTAGTGAAGCAAACATTGATTTTAAATGAGAAAATGCACAAATGGTTGGAGAAGAATTTTGTAACCTTTGACATCTTCAGAATAACCAAAAAATATACACTTCTCACTTTTAGGTTGCAATGTTTTCCTTTTCCCATCAAGAATGTGAGCCCATGCTCTAGTGTCAAATACATTAAAGTGAATTACATCTGGTTTAATTTTAGTCCAAGCTTATTCTAGAGTTATATTTTTAAGATCCTTTGTGGGAGTGTGATTTTCTATGTAATTTGCACAGTTGATGGCTTCTTCCTAATACTTTAGAATTAATCCCTTAGATTGGATCATACAATTACCCATTTCTTTTAATGTGTGGTTCTTCTTCTCAACAACACCATTTTTTTGTGGTGTTTATGGAATAGTGTGTTGCATTTGGATGCCTTGTGCAATGCAGTAACTTGTAAAATTGTTGTTCACATATTCACCTCCATTATATGTTCTTAAGCTTTGAATTCAATGTCCAGATTGATTTTCTACAAAGGCCTTGTAGGCCAAAAACTTTTCAAAAACTTTGCTCTTAAGTTTTAAGAAGTAAACCCAAGTACATCTGGAAAAGTCATAAATGAAAGTTAAGAAATACTTGCACCCATAAAAAGAAGAGAAGAAAATGGACCACACAAATCACTATGAATAAGATACAAAGGGCTCGTGGCATGCCAAGAGGCACGTTTGTCAAAATTGTCCTGATGATGTTTTTCAAGAACACAACCGGAACAAACACTATCTATACATGAAACAAGAGGAAGACCAATCACCATTTGTTGATTACATAGTTGTTGCAATGAGTGATAGTTTAGATGACCAAACCGTTCATGCAAAAGTTTGCTCAATTAATCGCTATGAGCAACAAAAACTAATAGAAAAGATGGTGAACCAAAATTTTCAAACTTGTACAACCTGGTAATATCATCAACAATTCCAGTTGCAAGAACATGCTAAGTATCTTTTAGATCTTTGATTACAACTTGGTGAGGTGAAAACTCTATGGTTTTACGTTCACCTGAATGAGTGATTCGATATATTGATAGAAGGTTATAGGAAAGACTTGGAACACATAATGCATCATTGAAATGACCATTATCTACCTGAACTATTCTAGATCCTACAACACTAAGAGATCCGTCATCACCAACAAATATTTTCTTGGTGTTACATTCATTTAGAGTAGAAAATATGGCTTTCTCATTCGCCATATGATAAGATGCTCAGAATCAATAAGCCACTCATAAGAATAAGAAGTAGAAGTTGCATTGAAGGAGAAAATAGAAATAGAAAGTGCATGTCCATGAGAATAAGAATAAGAAGAAGAATCAATATTGATGTTGTGCTTCATCACCGCTCCTTCTAAAGCTGCCATCTTCTTGAAACATTTGGACTCATCGTGACCATCTTTCTCACAAAAGTTGCAATGTCTATCAGTCTTCTTATTGTTAGATTTTTCTCCTTTGTCACCATTAGGATATGAAGTTGTCTAAGTGGGTTTGGGACCCTTGTTTTTCTTCTTGTTATGGTGATGATGTTGTTTCTTGAGATTATTGGGTTTATCTTTCTGCAGTGATGATCACTCCAAGTTGTACAAGCTTATCTTGCTCTCTAATCAAAGCATCACAAAATGACTCAATAGTGGGTTTTTTATAAGCTTTCCCTAAATCCTCTCTTATGGTATATAACATAGATACAAATGCAAAATATGCACTACCTAGCTTAGAAATAATAATATAGATGCAACACTCTTCCGTTAGCTTTATGTTACACTCTTCACATAAAATTCTAACTTGTGTTTTAAACTTTGATAGATAGTCTTCAATGTAAGAAAAATCATTTGGAATTAAAATCAATATCTAATTTTATAACTGATGTGCTTGAATAATATTTTTTTTACCAAACACAGATTCCATATTTTTCCAAGCTTCACTGGGGTCATCAATTTCTTGAAGGTGGAACCTTTAATCGGGAGAGATGGACATTCCAATTAGACCACGTGCTTCATCATTCATATTATCCCATTTGACTTTATTTTCATCATCAGTGGGTTCTTTTTCCTTTCCCAAGTTAATCCATTACAATCCTTTACTTCTTAATAGATCCTCCATATGGGATTTTCATTGGAAGTAGTTGGTGTTGGTAAGAAAAAGATCACTGGAAGAAACCATATTAAATATGCAGATAATATGGATTTAAAAACTAAAACTGATGATATGGATGGAAAGATATTGAAAAATTATGTATTTAAAAAAAAAACGGCACTAAAAACGAACTTCGAATGTGAAAGTTATGCCCTTTTGAAAAAAAACATAAATGGTAACCAAAGAGCCACGTGGCAAGTAGAAACTCACTTTTACAAATAAGTTGTTTTATGAAGTGACCCACTTTTATAAAAAGAAGCAGCGATCACTTTTAAAATGAAGTTACTTTATAAAGAAAGTTGCATGCAAAATAAATAACTTTAAAATAAAATATTAAAGCTACTTATAGTGATTCACTTTTATACTTAAAGTGAAATATAGTTTACAATGGATGCATGATTTTTTTTTTTAAAGTAACAAAAAAAAAGACTTGAACTCGAGAACTCTTACTTAATAAGGAAAAATTTAACCAAGTGAGCTAACAAAACATATTGTGTTGTTCAGAAGAAGGATTAGGTTTGTTGTTGTTGAAGACAGCCTTGGAGAGCGTGCTAAAACACTATTTTCACACAAGAAAAAAAAAATGTTTCTCGATGACAAGAAGGGTTAGATCTTGGTTAGCTTACCCGGAAAATGTACCATTTTCGATCTGTTTCTAATTTTCTGAGATCACACAGGGCGTGGGAAAAAGAGCATACAGAGATCCAAAGGAGTAGCAACCTGGAAACAAAAAACATAAAACCGAAATAATACTCTGCAAAAATTTTAAAAAGTGCGTATTCAAGCTTTATACCTCCAGATCTGACTGAAATAATCGTTTCTTAAGAAAACAGAAACCTTTTCGAGTGAAA
>JASDQU010012762.1:325841-338869 GCA_032191745.1 Picea mariana
GAGATAGAGAAGTTCTATTTGACTACAATAGAGAGTTTCATAGAAGGTTGATGAGCTGTGTGGAGTGATAAGTAGCAAGAACTTAGTTGTTTTCAGTTTATCTTTTACATGCATATACAAAGCAGTACCGGTTAGTACCGAGTAGTACCGGGTAGTGCAGAGCAGAGTAGAGTAGAGTACAGTAGCTTCTTTCTGCAAGTTTCTTTTAGCAGTTCAGAGAGTAGCTTGGCATCCTTTAAACCCCCTCTTCAACCCTGCATTTCCTGTGCTGGTTCCTCTAAGTCTACCTTCCCGGGTTGACAATTAAATGTTGATTTACATGGTATATCTGCAGCTCGACACTTAAACAACAAACTTCCCAACATGAGACCATTCTCTCATTCATTTAAGCCAACATGTGTAAGTCAGTGAAAATCATGCCCCTCCTTCATCAAGCATTCACATATTTTCTTTGCACTTCTCAAAATTGTTACCTTCCCATAAACAACAAACACAATCTATCACAATGCCAAGGTGTGCCATCCATTGTTGAAGCTCGTTATGCAACACCTTGACAATTATTCATCCTACTCAACAAGACATCCTTGGTCCTACTAGCCTAAGCATTAGTATATCGTTCTAACCATCTTATGTTAGGTACCTAACCTCCCTAACCCCTCATGTAGGTAGAATAATATATTTTCCATGTAATAAAGACTGACATTAGTTTATAAGGCATATTTAATAAATGTGAACAAGTCAATGCAAGAAGATCTAATAGAAGTTTTCGCTTCTAGAAAGGTCTTTCGCTAGAAGGTTCTTTAGAAAATAGAATTAGTATAAATAAGAGTAGGAGGCATGAGAAGTCTTTGTCTTGAGAATTATTGTAATAGATCATTGCTCTGTTGGAGGTTGCCCCCTCGAAGAGGAAAGTGAACATTGTTTCCTATCAATAAAGGTATTATTTTGGTTTTGTGGTTTCATATATTGTGTTGTTTTGCTATTATTCTCTGCAATATTTATGTTTTTCCACTATTATAATAGATCCGGTATCTTACAAGTGGTATCAGAGCACTTTCCTTGGCAGGAATTGTAGGTTAAATTTTTTCAGGGTAAAAATGTATTATGGCGTCTTAAAACTATAGAGATGTGTAGTTCAGTGCATAAATCCGTGATCGGAGAAACATACACACATGAAATACAAGAGTTATTTAAGCGTGCATTCTTGGCCACCCTTGTAACCTATGTTGGTACCCCTTCGAGTGGTAGTGCATCAAATATCACTTGTATACGAACTAGCCTAAGTATCCTAAAACCCTCCTTGGATCAATCGATTGGCCTCCTAATTGTTATAATGTCACCAAGAACAACACTTGGGAAGATACTCTCTAGTACCTAGGTAATCGGGTAGTACAGCTAAGGGTACGGTCTAGCCTCCTTAGTTAGTATTCTGAGATATTGGAACAAGTACTATTATTTGACCTCGCACGTATATCAAAGAGTTATAGCACAAGGAAAACCTTTGTCTGTAGAAACCCTAAACGCCCTAACCCTTGGGGAAGAAACAAAGCAGAAAATGAACAAACAAGATCTATTGTGGTACAATGTTACCTTTTGCATTTGGGTTGCAAAATTCCTACACATTTCTTCATGTTAAGAATTTGGCCATTTCACCACTGTAGTATTATTCAGATCAAAGTATAACTCCGCAGGAGTTAAAAAAAATTAATAGTGGTCCCACCAACACCATTATTCGGAACCTATCCCATTGGATTCCTCTCCTCGCCCTGTTCCCAATGGTACCTTCCATTTTTAATATTTTTTTTTAAGTGGACCTGAGCCCCTTCCTAGCGCCATTATTTTCCACCTCTCCCATTGTATTTCCCTTTTTTCCCTGATCATCTTAGTACCTATCACGTGTAATTCCTCGTTTTCTGTGATCTCACTCACCCATTTCCCCTTACAAACACCCCTCATATCCAAATGGCCACCACTTGCAACCAAGACCTCCAAGCTTCCATCACTCAGACCAAGGAGTCCATCCAGCAAGTGATTGTTGATCTTGCTTCCACCAATTTCTGCATTGAAAAATTTGAGACCTAAGTCCAGCAACAATTTGACACCATGGATTCTAAATTCATGGGCAAATTTTCCACCCTCCAGTCTGTTGTCAACCAGTTGTTGAACCGCCCCCAGGGCCCTTCCTCCTTAGATGTTCCCATTCTATGATCTTTCAATCCAATTCCTTTCATCATGACCCCCATCCTCCCCGAGTTGAGGTCAATAAATTTGATGGCTCTGACCCCACAGGATGGATCACTCAAATGGAGCATTATTTCTCTTTGCATGGAATTACCGATGAGTTGGAAAAACTTTGTTATGTTGTTCTCTATCTGGATCCTAAATGTTGGGAATGGTGGAAATGGAATAAGAATGCACGCCAAGGGTATGTTGTGTGGACCTAGTTTGTTGCTGAACTCTATGAATTTTTTGACACTAACACCAACTATTTAGGTCATTTGACCAAGTTGAAATAGTGAGGCACAATGGAAGAATTTATAACTTCCTTTTAGCATTTGGCCTTCAGAACGGAGGGCATGATAGATGTGTTCTTCTTGGAATGCTTTATCAGTGGCCTAAAGGATGAAATTTGAGCCCAGGTCCTCATGGCTCACCCTCAGACTTGGTTGGAAGTTAGTAAACGTGCCAAAGAATCCCAACAAGTTGTTTTTTCCAGGAACAAAAAAATATTTTTCTTCCTCACCCTCGACCCACCAATCATGCCCCCCTACCTCTCTAGGTCAAAAAATTAACTCGAGCTGAAATGGTTGAGCGCCAACTCAAGGGTCTTTGCTACAGTTGTGATGAAAAATATTTTCTCTAGCATAAGTGTAAGAAACAAAAACTTTTTATGGTCATTTCAGAGGATGTTGTTGAAGAATAAGTTGTCATTTCCCCTGTTGAAGAGCTACCCCCTCTCGATGCTACTCCTAATCATGTTGACCCACAAAAAGTTGAACCATTAATTGCATTCCATGCCCTCATTGGCTTCTCTGCTCCCCAAAACCTCAAGTTCATTGGCCATATTAAGCATAGGAAATTCATCATCCTGGTTGACAGTGGAAGCACCCATAATTTTATTCACCGTCACATTGCCCAAGGAACCAATTGTTATATTCATGTCGTCAACAAATTTCAAATCATGATAGCCAATGGTGGTTCCATGAAATGTGGTGGGCGTTGTGAAAATGTATGTCTTCAAATTGGACAGGACCACATGAAATCTCATATGTTTTTCATCGACATGGGCGGTTGTGACATTATGTTAGGTGTTGAATGGTTACGCACTCTGGGCCCCATTCTCATGGATTTTAAGGTGTTAACTATGCAATTCAACTAGGAGGGAAAATAGTATCAATTCAAAGGAATCACAGCAGGTTCTCCTGAGATCATCAGTGCCTATCGAATGGAAAAGCTTCTCAAGAAAGGTCATTCAGGTATTATTGCACAACTTCATTCCATTCAAGCAGTTGAGACACCCTCCATGTATCCTGACCTCCAATCTATCATATCCAAACACCAAGATGTTTTTTCCACTCCTCAAGGACTTCCCCCTTCACGTGGTCTTCATGATCATTCCATTCCCCTTGTCCTTGGCAGTGTTCCTCCCAATGTTTTCCCTTATCGTCATCTATTTTCCTAGAAGAATGAAATTGAAAAAATCATGCAGGAGTTTCTCGAAGCAGGTGTTATATGTCCTAGTACTAGCCCCTATTCTTATCCTATGGTAATGGTACTTAATAAAGAAGGTACTTGGCGCATGTGTCCTAAATTTTGTGCCCTCAATAAACTCACCATCAAAGACGAGTTTCTCATTCATGTCATTGATGATCTCTTGGATGAATTGAGCGGTGTTCAATGCTTCACTAAACTTGATCTATGTTCTGACTACCACTAGATACGTATGAAAGAAGCAGACATTCCTAAGATTTCCTTTAGAACTCATGAGGGTCACTATGAGTTCTTGGTCATGCCCTTTGGCCTGTGTAATGCCCCATCCACCTTCCAAAGTCTCATGAACCATGTCTTCCATCCTATCCTCTGTCATTTTTTCTTAGTTTTCTTTGATGATATTCTCGTCTATAGTAAAACATGGACATCTCATCTCACCCATGTGGATCAAGTCCTCCATCTACTCTCTCAACACCAACTTTTCCTCAAACAATATAAATTTTCCTTTGGCGCCTCATAAGTGGAGTACCTAGGTCATATTGTTGGCAAGGATGTTGTATGGGTGGATCCTAAGAAATTTGAAGCTATGCGGGATTGGTCTCGCCCTAAAACTCTTAAGATTGTGTGCGGATTTCTAGGTTTAACCGGTTATTATCGCGAGTTTGTTAAGAATTATGGAAAAATTGTAACACCTCTCACTTCTCTCCTTAAAAATAATTCCTTCACTTGGACTCCACCAACTGATCAATCCGTCCACACCTTGAAAGAAGCTATGTGCATGACTCTGGTCCTAGCACTTCCCGACTTCACAAAGACTTTTTTCTTGAAATGTGATGCTTCAGGAAAAGGAATTGGAGCAGTCCTCATGCAAGATGGTCGGCCTTTAGCCTTCACCAGCAAACAACTTTTAGATAGACATTTGGGCCAATCAATATATGAAAATGAATTGTTGGCTATTCTACATGTCAAGGATCTCTAGCGTCCTTATCCATTGGAGAAACACTTTTAGATTAAAATTGATCACCATAGCCTCAAGTATTTTTTGGAACAAATAATTTCATCCCCGGAACAACACAATTGGGTAACCAAGCTATTCGGATATGATTATGAGATCATTTACAAGGGAAAAGAAAATGTGGTCATTAATGCTCTTTCTCGAAAATATGAAGAAGAAGGGTCCCTCCTTTCTTGATCCTTCATTGTACCTTATTGTCTCTAAGTTGCTTGCGAAGAATGGTTCCAAGATCCGAAAATATCTCACATAATCCAGCAATTGCAAGCAAATTCTTCAACTTCTCCAGGGTACTCTTGGCACAATAATGAGCTTCACTACAAAGGCCATCTATATTTAAGAAAACAGTCATATCTATGGTGTTTTTTGAGCTTCATGCTTCACCCATCGCTGGCCATTTAGGGTTTACCAAAACCTATGAAGGGGTCAAACGTTAATTTTTGGGGGATCGTATAAAAGAGGACATCTTCACATGTGTGGTTGAATGTGATGTTTGTCAAAGCAACAAAGGAGAAATAGTGAAATCCCCTGACACACTCCAACCCCTTCCAATTCCCCCTTCTATTTGGCGATATGTTTATATGGATTTCATTGTGGGCCTACCTAAATCCGACAACGAGACAGTCATCATGGTGGTGTTTAATTGTCTTTCCAAATATGTTCATTTATGTGTGTTTTAGCATCCCTTCACCGCATCCATGGTGGCTCAAGTTTTCATGGATAATATCTTCAAACTTCATGGCATGTTGCATTCTATTGTCTCTGACAAGGATCCCATGTTCACCAGCAATTTTTGGCAAGAATTGTTCAAGCTATAGGGTACCCAATTACATCTCAGCACCGCCTATCTTCCCCAGACTAATGGCCAAACTAAAATTGTCAACAAGTGTTTGGAAACGTATTTAAGGTGTTTTGCATCTGACCACCAGCATCAGTGGGCTCAATGGTTACCACTCGCTAAATGGTGGTACAAAACATCTTACATGACTCGTATATGGACAAAATCCATTGTCAGTTATCTCATTCATGTCAGGTGTCTCTAAGCTTCAAGAGGTTGACAAAAATCTTATAGTACGTGAGTCCATTCTCCATACCCTCAAAGACAATTTGATGATGGCTCAAAATCGCATGTAGCAGCAAGCCAATCAAGGTCATTCTTAATGTCAATTTGTTAAAGGGGAACATGTGTTTCTTCTTCTACAACCTTATAAGCAGACTTCACTCAAAGATGAACATTATCATAAGCTTGCTCCCAAATTTTATGGTCCTTATGCCATTCTCAAGCATGTGGGACCTGTCGCCTACCAATTATCTCTATAGAATTATTCTAAGCTCCATCATGTTTTTCATGTCTCGTGCTTAAATAAGGTGATTGGAACTAAGTGCCAAACTCAAACCCGTCTCCCTGAGTTGGATGAAGAAGGTTCCATTTGGTTACAACCCCAAGCAGTGTTGGACCAACATGAATGTCGTCTCCGTCAACACACCATCCAAGAAATCTTAGTGCAGTGGAAATATACAACTCTAGACGATGCCACCTGTGAACCTGCTACCATTCTGCAACAATTTCCCCATCTCAAGCCTTGAAGACAAGGTTTTTTTTCAAGGGGAATGGCATGTTAGGGCCCTAACCTCTCTAACCCCTCATATAGGTAGAATAATATATTTTCCATGTAATAAAGGCCGACATTAGTTTATAAGGCCTATTTAATAAATGTAAACAAGTCAATGCAAGAAGATCTAATAGAAGCTTTTGCTTCTAGAAAGATCTTCCGCTAGAAGGTTCTTTAGAAGATAGAATTAGTATAAATAAGAGTAGGAAGCATGAGAAGTCTTTTTCTTGAGAATTATTGTAATAGAGCATTACTCTGCTAGAGGTTTCCCCCTCGAAGAGGCAAGTGAACATTGTTTCCTATCAATAAAGGTATTATTTTGGTGTTGTAGTTTCATACATTGTGTTGTTCCACTGTTATTCTCTACAATATTTCTGTTTTTTCGTTATTATAATAGATATGGTACCTTACATCTTATGAATCACTGTGAATTAGTCACCAAATCTACCAAATCATATGGACTCATCATACAACTTGCTAAGTATGTCCAACGCACCCTTTTTTGTGACATTGCCAATGGCACCTTAAGTCAAGTCATTACATTCTTCCCACTTGAATTATTTATTTCCTTGTCAAAACAACCCCATCGACTCCTCTAATGAAATGGGTGTTGTTGGTGAAGACACTTTCACAGTTTCCATATTCAAACGTGGCTCTAATGCCATTTGTCACAAGGCTAGACTTTTTGTTTTGTTGGAGCATCCAATACCACTTAAAAATCCTAATCATCACACAGCACCTATGTGACCTTGTTAGTTGAACATGACCATCAACCACTTTTATCACCCAAAATGTGCCTAACCAACATGCCCTAACATAACCCAAGCCAAGCACCTTCAACCATTCAGAATGTCAAAGTGCTCATTCCACATCAAGCAATGTTGCATCATCACCACCCAACCATAGGCAACCTACAATTGCCTCCCTCGAGCCAAACATACTTGAACAACCAACTACCCAACAATGAGACCATGCTATTGTCCATCTAGCCAACACACGATAGTCAATGAAAATCATATCCCTCCTTCGTCAAGCATTCACATATCTTCGGTGCATTTATCAACATTGTTGTAATGCCACAAACAACACACAATCTATCACATTACCAAATCACATTGTCCTTCGCCAAAGCCCATACAACACCTTGTTGATTGTCCATCCTACTCAACAAAACATCCTTGGCCCTCCTAACGTATGCATTAATACACCATCCCTATTGTCTCACGAATCATCATGAGTCGATCACCTAGGCTACCAAAGCATATAGACTCACTATGAAACTTGTCAAAGTATGCCCAACACACCCTCCAATGTGCCATTACCAATGGCACACCAAGTCGAGTCCTTACAACTACTCCCTAATAGAGGGAACCTAAATTATAGGTTATGTTTGACAACAACAAATTGATACCAATGGCATGTTTTCTTAAAACAAATAATTAAGCCAAACACTATCAAATTGTGAGAAAAATTGACCAACACATAGAAAAGAGTAGGATACCAAAAGTGACTATTTTGATGCCCTTAAAGGTGAACTCAACTAAATAAAGAGGATTAGGTGAACTCACCCAAATGTGCTTTTAGAGCACTCCAAAATCCTGCAGCCATAATATCATTCCCACATTACTGCTCAAACTTCAATTATGTATCAATTTGCAAAACATACAGCAACCTCACATTAGGTGAAGCCAAAAGTAGGTCCCAAAGGCTCCCATTAGAGAGAATTGATTTATATTAATAACCTTGCAAATACAAATAGTCAATTGATAGTTCTTGATAGATGTATTCAATCACAAAAGATCTTCTCTGAGTATGTAGTTTTCACATATTGTTATAATTGCAGAGAATTTTTAGACTCAACTATGTAAAAAATTTAAATACTCCCAACATCTCAAGTGAACATTTCATCTATCATCTAGGGATTTAAACAAAGCATAAGTGAAGTGTTATCAAGACAATGAAAACATTTCTAAACTCTTTGAATCATAAAATTTCCATAATTCAAAAATTCTTCCAAGTTAAAGTAATGCAAGAGCACTAGCAATCATTTGTGATGATAAAGATCTGGAAAACCAAGACAGCAGCAATGCTAGCAACCCTTGATGATGATAAAAACAAGGTATCCCAAGATGATGAATTGATTACAACTCATTATGGAGAAAAGAAGGCAAGTGAGTTAAGATATGATATGTTCCTTTAGAAAATTTATGTAGTCCAAAGTTGAAAAGACAATCGATGCCCTTTGGTCAAGACGAGCGACAAATCACTGAAAATTTAAGAAAAAAAAGTTGCTTCCCAACAAAGAATCTAATATATAGGCGATGTTTGGCAATAAAAAAAATTAATGATAATATGTTTTTCTAAAAATAAGATCATATTACACCATGTAACTTGTGAGATTAAAAAAAATGATAAAGATTTTTTTTAAATAAAAAAAATTACAATAAAAAAATATTAATTAAAATAAAGATTTATAAAGGTATTCGAGCATTCACCCTAGTCAAATCTATAGTTGACTAGATCACGCCCCATGAAGCTGCCCGCGTGCGCGCACCTGGTGTGTCCCTTCTTTTGTCGCTACGCCATGGCCCCAGGAGGGGTCCCTAAGGCTCCCCCCCCCCCACAACCTTTACCTCCGGAGATAGAAGCCTTCATAAAACTAATTACAGCCACCGGCAAACGGACAGCCACAGAGATGCAGAAAAAATTTGTACAAAAATTGGGCAGTATTCTCAATCGACCTCCAGTAGAAGAAACATGCAGATCTGCTTTGAATCTCGTTGAACGGGGACTCATCGGCTAGTTCACAGGCCTATGGCCATATCTCCCAAAGTTGTAGAGGCATGGGTTCATAGAAACTGGAGCCCCCTAGAAAAAGAAGGCATCAAAAGCCATCTCGTAGGCATGGGATTTTACGCTTTTGTTTTTTATAACACAGAGGACAGAAATCTCATATTCAGGAACAGACCATATTTCATGGGCCCTCAGGGCCTATACTTGAACAAATGGTCACCATATTTCGACCTGACTGAAGATGTGCCCTCAACCGTTCTGGTATGGGTGCGCCTCCCACATCTCCCCTTGCATTGTTGGAATCCGAAGTCTCTGGAATCCATTGGGAACACTCTTGGAAAATACATCGACAAAGCAGACAGAAAGAACTAGTACTCTTGTGCCAGGATATGCGTCGAAGTAGATCAAGAGGTGGGGCCCCCGAAATCCATTCAACTAAAGGTCGCAGACTAGTCTCACATTCAAGAGTTGGATTACGAACATCTCCCATTCAAATGCAGGTATTTCCATGGCTATGGACACTTCGTCAGGCACTGCAAAGAGAAGAAAGATGAAGAGGGGTAGACCTCGAAAGGAGAACAATGGATGCAGGTCGAGAAAGCATCTCAGCCAAAGAATAACAACAGATCCAAAGGGAAAGGGGCATCAAAAGGCCCTGACACCTGCACTCCAGGGAAAGCTACCGAGGAAGGAAGCTCAGCACTCCCAATCCCAGAGGCCCCCCAAAACCCCTTTGAAATCCTCAGCAACCTTTCAGAAATCCTTGATCCAGTGATTGATGAACTTGAGCAACAGACCCCCCCTCCCACAGCGGGGAAAAAAAATGGCGAGGCAACCCGTCCCGGATCCCCAATTGGAACCACCTCCTCCTCCCCTTCCTGTGCAGAAATAGCTAAAAATAAACCCCGGAAAACTCTGGATCTTCAGAGGATGATTTTTTCTAGAAACCCTAAAAAAGCCCTGGTAGAAAATCCCACAAAGAAGCAGAAGAGGAGAGGCAAAAAATGCAAGGAAGCCAATCCACCATTGAGATGTCCACTGGAAGAAATACCAGAAAAAGGCCTCCCAAGGGAGGACCTACCCACTCCAACCCCAATGAATAATGTGTATAGTCTCTTGGAATTGCAAAGGCCTGGGGAACCCATCGAAGGTTGAAGCAGTCAAAGACCTCCTGAAAAATGAATCCCCTGAAATCCTCATGCTCCAAGAGACAAAAATCGAAGGGAAACCCTCTTAGAAATCAGCAAACAGAAATGGAAAAAAAATGTAGGGAAATCCATGAGCGCAAGGGGCTCCTCCGGCGATCTTGCAACTCTATGGTTAGAAGACAAGTTCCATCTCAAAAGTTCCTTTGAGACACAACATTGGATCTACACCAAACTCCAGCACTACTCAAGTAAGATTACATTCTCTCTCTTTAATCTTTATGTTCCTGTCCTTTTTGCTGAAAAAAAAGATTGTTGGCAAACTCTATCGGTCTTGTTAGAAAATCAGCTCCATACAAACATCATTATAGCTGGAGATCTCAACTTAGTCTTTGAACCAAATGAAAAGAGAGGGGGCAACTCTAGTAGGGACCAAATGCTTCCTTTTGTTGAGGAGCTAATTCAACAGTGGGATCTCCTTGACTTCAAGCCCATGAAAGGCCTCTTTACTTGGACAAACAACATAGTTGGATTGGACGACATCTCAACGCGCTTGGATCGGTTCCTAGTGCAGAGCTCGTTATTACTAGAAAAGAGGATAATCTCATCTAAAATACTCCCCAAATTGACATCTAATCACAAGCCCATTCTCCTCCAACTGGAAGAGAAATAAAATCTGGAGCCAATACCTTTCCATTACAGCCCTCTCTGGACAGAAAAGGAAGGCTTCCTGGAAACAGTTAACTCAGCTTGGTCCACTCCAGTGACAGGGTCGCACAGCTATGTGTGGGAACAGAGAATAAAGACAACAAAGCACGCCTTAAAAGAATGGATTAAAAAGCCAAACAACACCCCCCAAGCCACAGAAGAGAGACTATCCAGCAATTAATAGATTTGCAAATGGAAATGGAGAACAAAGATATTACCAGCGAAGATTTAGAGAAGAAACAAGCATCCCAATTCAATTACTTTCACGCCTTCCATCAAGAAGAAGAGTATTGGAGGCTCAAATCTCGCAACTTGTGGCTAATAAGAAATGGAAATCGTAATACCACTTTTCACCGGCAATACAGAGACCGAATCTCTAGAAATCATATTTCAAAAATAACCTCTGCAATTGGCTCGATTTGCAATAGTACGGGCCAGCTTAAAGAGACAGCAAAAATTCACTTCCATGAACTTTATAAAGAAGATGGCACTGATTGTGAGGAGGCCACCACAGAATTTCTCTCCCATATTCCTTCCCTGGTGAGTAAAGAAAATAATACAACCCTCATGAAGCCTTTCACATAGGAAGAAATCAACGATGTTATTTGGTCTATGGAGCCTGACAAAGCCCCAGGGCCAGATGGCTTTTCAATCAATTTCTATAGAAACTACTGGGAAATAATCAAGATAGATTTGCTAAGAATGATAAAACCATTCCAACAAAACGTCAAAGTCGAAGGCAACAATAACTCCACATTTCTATCCTTAATTCCCAAAGAAGCGAATCCGAGCTCCTTTGATAGATTCAGGCAATCTCATTGTGCAACACTTCGTACAAAATCCTTTCAAAACTAATGGTGAACATGATTAAGCCTCTACTAGGAAAGCTCATCTCCCATGCCCAAAGTGGTTTTGTTAAATGGAGACACATTCAGTACAATGTAATACAGGTGCAAGAAGCAATGCATTCCAACGATTAGCCCAAAAAGAAAGGGATGCTCATAAAACTCAACATGGAAAACGCTTTCGACCGAGTAAAACTCTCAATCCTTTACAAAGTCCTTCTTTCCTTTGGTTTCAATTCAGAATTTGTTAAATTAATCAAAGCTTGCATCGAGAAGTCGTGGATAGCCCTCCTAGTAAATGGCAGGCCAACTAACTTTCTTCAAGCTTCGAGGGGACTAAGGCAAGGCTGCCCTCTCTCCCCCTTCTTGTACATCATAATGGCACTCTCTTAGCAGAAAGATAATTGTGGAAAAGAAATCCGACATTGTCCCAGGCATTACACCGGTGAAGGAACTAGAACCGATTATCACGCTTTATTTGTTGATGACTCCCTTTCGCTGGGTGGAGCCTCCATAAAGATAGCACAGGGCTTTAGTAACATCCTCCAAAGTTTCTACAAAATCTCTAGAGCACTCGTCAACAAAAAAAAGAGCGCAGCGTATGGACGGAATGTTGATCAACAAACCATTCAGCGAATTCCTCAATTCTTGGGATTTACAAGCTATGCCTCTTGGGAAAAAATAAAATACCTCAAACTTCCCTTAACTCTGGGATCCAATAAATCTTCGTTATGGACAGAAATAATAAGCAAAATTAAGACCAAAATAACAACATGGGGAGGTCAGTGGCTCACAACAAAAGGAAACTTATTCTCATAAAATCGATACTCTCCTCCTTACCAATCTATCAAGCATCCTTCCTCTTGGCTCCAAAGACGATTCTGACACAAGTTTCAAACCTGATCCAAGATTTTCTGTGGAAAAGAGGAAAGGGCAACCAAAGGAAATTCCATCTTGTTAGCTGAGAAACTGTCAAATGCCCAAACAAAAGAGGATTGCAAATAAGAGACCCTAGGCATGCCAACATAACTCTAGGTGGCAAAATCATATGGAAACTCTTCTCAAACTCCAAACATTCAATGAGACGAATTTTCAAAAGAAAATACCTCCATGGGAAATTGATGAGGAATTTACAGACAAAAATTACCACCAAAGGAACATTGATCTAGAATCTTTGTCGAGCTGGGCTAGACTTCTTCCA
>JASDQU010012762.1:352133-368959 GCA_032191745.1 Picea mariana
TCCTTACTACAACTCCTTACAATCTCTTCAACCGATAACAGATTCAGCAACTCTATGGAAGCAAGTATGGGACCCAATGGGTCTCCCAAAAGTAAACTTCTTCTTTTGGACTCTAATGCATAAGAAAACACTAACAGGAGAAAATCTGAGAAAAAGAGATATAGTTGGACCTCATAGATGCCGCATGTGTTGTAGCACTATCGAAACTATGGACCACTTGTTTGTGGATTTTCCATTTGCCCAAGAACCCTGGAAGATCACCCTCAACGGTCTCAATGTCATAGCTCCTACAGTCACAACGCTCTACTCCTCTTGGAAGGCGAGATATCCCCACAAGATGCAAAGCAAATCAAACTGGCGAAGAATCTGGCAAGCCATACCCAAATATTTATGCAAGAAAATCTAGCTGACAAGAAACAATCAAATCTTCAATAGCATCCCCCATTCTCCCTTGACGATGGCCATTAAAGCAAAAGCACTTCCCCTAGAAGTAATGACTCACCATCTGTTCAAGGATGAAAACTATAATCTCGAAAATTTTAATAAAAACAATAATCTCGAAAGACCACTTCAACAATCCAACACTCAACAAAGACTAAGGTATGTGCTACAAAACTTCTCCAACACCCAACTCTACCACATCCTACAAAGATCAAATATGGAAGTAGACAAACAAACAAACACGAGATGCCTCTTGTCTAAAGGCACATTCAGCAAAAATGAAGCAGCACCTATATGGATTTCTATCCCATAAATCTGAAAACATCTCAACCCTTGACAAAAACAAAAATACCCCATGACTCAGAAAAATGGATTGCTGAATCATTGTAATGATGGTTGTTTAGGCCTTGGCCCAACCGATATCTAACAAATAAAAAAACTACTTATTTTAGTTAAAAAAAAAAATTAAGATTTATAAAATTAAGATAATTGTTACACCAAAACAGATTATTTGATATCATCGAAGATAAATTCCCAAAAAAATAGGAACAAATGGCAACAAGAAAAAAGAATCATATATATGTCATTAGAGCACTCCCTCATAAGTAGGAACAAGAGGCTTAAAAAAAAAAGGAAAGAATCATATATATACATGTCATTAGAGCACTCCCTCAATTGTCTGGTCGTAATTGTCATTTCTAGTTTACTACTCAATATTCATTTGTTTCAAATTGCAAAACAAGTAACAGCCTCAATAAGGTGAAGTGAAAAGAGGTAATATTAAGACTCGTTATAAAACAAAATAATAGAAATCAAAACTTTAAAAAAAACTCTCATGAAATGCATGTGACAATGAGGATAATAACCGCAATCAAGTTAAGTTAACTAATTAATATTGATAACTCTGACAATGAGGATAATAACCAAAATCAAGCTATAGTAACTAATTAATATTTGATAACTCTGCAAATACCAGTGTACTAATTTTCCTTGAGAGATCAATTTCAAAAACTCAAAAGATTCTCCAATAATAAAATTAAAAAACCAGCAGCATTAGCAGCTCTTAGTTTGAAAAAAATTGAAAACCAAAGAAAGCAACAACTTTTCTTGATAACAAAGACAAGGAAACTTAAGAGAATGATGGATGGTTACAGCACATTAAAAAGTTAAGATAATGATTTGGTTGTCTTGGATAATTTTTTAAATCATAAGTTCAAACAACATATTTCCTTTAACAGACGAAGCGAAGGGTAGAAATCGATGAAAATAAAAAATAAAAATAAAAATAAAACTACTTTCCAACGAAAAAAACAAAATACAAGATTTCACAACAAAAATTGGATTGAAAAAAAAGAGACATTTTCTAAAATAAGATCAAGTTGCACAAAATATATGTTCATATCAGTGATATATTGTCTTAAATAAAAATCAAATTGCAATATGTAATTATGAAATTAAAAAAATAATATAAAAATACAGGAAAATAAGAATTAGAACAAATGGAGTTGAAAATCTCAAGTGTACAATCAAGAAAGCTAGGAAATTAATTCAAACCAAACAATATCTAAGTGGATGAGTGTTAGATTGAGGTTCCAGGGTCCAATTTCTAATCAAAAGCTTATTTAGGGTCTCATTTGATGTTCCTACCAAGTTAAACTCATAATTAGGCTAAAGAGTATACATTCTTGGAAGTCACAGGTTTAAATCTAAAAGGTATTAGGGTATCTATACCTCCATAAACTTTAGAAAAGAGGATCTCTTGTCTTCAATTCCATATTAAATACCACAAATATGATAAAAAGATAAATACCATAACATGTTGATTTGGTATAATTATATTTATTATTGTCTAAAACTATACTTGTATAGTTAAAAATGAATAAAATTAATTATAAATTATAATATTAAAGCATCAATACAGAAAATATCTTAAAAAAACCCACTTCATTAAAATACTCCCTCAAAACTTTGTAACCATAATTGTCACTCCCAGATAATTTATCATGTTCCAAATTGTAAAACAAACAGCAAACTCAAGTGAAGCCAAAATAAGTAACAATCATAAAAGAAGAAGCCAACCATATAACTTATCATGTGCCAATTTGTAAAACAAACAACAACCTCAAGTAAAGCCAAAATAAGTAACAATCATAAAAGAAGAAGCCAAAATAAGTAACAATCATAGGACTCAAAAATCACTTAAAAGAAGTAATATTCATAAGATTAAAAATAAAATGATAGAAATCAAACTAACAAGAGTTCTCATCTGAGGGCATACAACATGCATTTCATGTGAAAATAGGGATGATTATTCCAATCAAGGGCATACAACATGCATCAACCACCTTTACCAATTATCAAAAAAAATAAAATTAAAAACCAGAAGGCAGCAATAAAAAAAAAGCGCATCATTAACCACCTTTATACCAATGACCAAAAAATTAAAATTAAAACTCAAGAAAGCAGCAACTCTTCCCGATGTCAAAGACGATGAAACTTCAGAGAATAAATGGTTGCAGCACATTATACCAATGACCAAAAAATTAAAATTAAAACTCAAGAAGGCAGCAAACTCTCCCCGATGACAAAGACGATGAAACTTCAGAGAATAAATGGTTGAAGCACATTAAAGAGGAAAGAAGACAAATTCTTAGGTTCTGTGACACTTGGTCAGAGGCAATGTCTTATACCTCAAACAGATGCATGATTGAAAACTTGCAAGCTCTTACCTTGAAGAGCTTTACCCAAAATGAATAAGTCAAGTCTTATACAAAGCCCCATCTGTAAACATTGCACGGTGAATCCAGTGAAGGAAACTTGCTCATATCCAGGGTCTTCTAACCTTAGATAAATGCATTGTTGAAGATTCGCACAAGCTCTTATCACGAAGGATTTACACAAGATGAATAATTTATATATTATAATAATTCCACCATTTTGAATGGACACTTTACTTGTGCTTTCTTTAGATCCTCGTATGATTGGTAAAACGTTTGCTTTTAACAGTTAATACTTTTTGCACCTTTGAAAAGATGTTTCTATATATCACCAGACCAGCAAGATCTAAAACAAATTTTCTATCAATGGAGCACAGTTGTAGCCGACCAATAAGTAAAATACGAAGTTTGCTATTAGACACATTTGTTTGCGTAGGGTTTATCAAAACCAGCAAACCAAGTTCAAATTGGTCAAATCCAATTTACAGATGGCATATACGTGTATTGTAGGAAGGCAATGCCCTTTGGCTACATTGTAGTAGAAAAGCATACATGGCAATCCAAATTTAGTCTTGCTTTCTTACAAGGTTTCATTCATTTTTACAAATGAATTTTGTCTTCCCAAGTCGAGACAAAGCGTTATTAGCGAAGGGAAAATAATAGTGGAAAGGCATCCATGGGAAATCCAAATCCAGTCCTGTTCTTACAAAAATTCGTTCATTGTTTCGAACGATTTTTGTCTGCCCAAGCTGAGGCAAAGCACTATTTGCTAAGAAAGGATACTAGTAATAGAAAAGCATTCATGGCAAACAGAGTCTTTGATCTTACAAGATTTCATTCGTTGTTTTGAATGATCTGTGTGCCCAAATTGAGCAAAGCGCTCATTTGCTAAGAATATATACAAAACATTTTCAAGTATATAATAAACAACATTTTGCAATAAAAAGATGCAAGGGAATATTAATAGATTTGATTAAAAGATACCCTTCAGCGGCAGGTATTTCTCAGACACAAAATCCTCATCTCAAAATCACATCTCACTAGTATTAAATTAAAACACAGAAAGCCACCAAAGTGGACATGCAAGTTTAATGCATTCAAACACAAAAAATTGCCCGCTGGGTATACACATTTCAGTGACGACTAGAATATTGAACATTCCCCTTCTGAGAATGATAATGACAATAATAATCTTCTGCCAAGAACATATATCTATAGGTGGTTTCTGAAAGCCAAAAAAACACTATATTCTATTGGTCTAAGTATCAAAAATTCCCTCCACCTAAAACTATATAATCTTTAATGGAAGGTTAACAGTTAAAACGCCTTAAGAATTGACTTTGCCAGAATCTGGCACTCAAGGCGGGCAGTGATTGGTAACAGTTCCATCTTTATGATCATCATCTAAAACTCTTGAGAGGCGCTGCCAATCTCGGCTCCCTTTCCCTTTCCAGCTTTCTTGGGTAGCAAAACACCATGAATATTTGGCAACACACCACCATTGGCAATGGTCACAGAACCTAATAATTTGCTGAGCTCCTCGTCGTTCCTGACAGCTAGCTGGATGTGTCGAGGCACAATCCTGTTTTTCTTGTTATCCCGTGCTGCATTCCCAGCCAACTCAAGCACCTGCAGTACACACAACCCATCTAAGTCTTGATTAAAAATTATAAAGTACAAAATTGATCATAATATAAAAGATTCATCCTATAAATTCATCTCAATTTTAAATTTTAATTTTTAAAAAATAAAAACACAAGGTAATATAAACCTACCTATGCTATAAAAAGACATCCCATCCAAATTGCTTTCATTAAATGAGGCACAAACATCCCATCCAAATTGCTTTCATTAAAAAAACGTCACAAACATCACCAATTAGGCTGATGGGGGTAGTAATAAAAACCCGTTTCCGCTGACCCAGTAATGCTTTTCATTAAGAGACACAAACATCCCATCCAAATTGCTTTCATTAAAAAAGGGAACAAACGTCACAAACGTCACCAATTAGGCTGATGGGGTAGTAATAAAAACCCATTTCCACTGACCCAGTTACCCTTTGTTGACAAACCCCATTCAAGTCGTGAATAGAATAAGATTAAAAAAAGATTAAAAAAAAATGAAAAATTTTAAAAGTTTTTTATTTTTTTAATTTATTTTCCAATCAATTTTTTCTAAAATATTGTAATTTCATAATAAGAAAATAAATAAATAAATAAAAAAAACTGTTCAAACAACATATTTTAAAAAGTTGAATTTGTATAATCCAAATACTTCAAGGTTTTTTTTCAGAATGCTAAATCTATATGAATTAAATTATATATAAAAAAATATATAGACTTAAATAACAAAAAATACAATTTCATCTAAATTTATATCATTAAAACATAAAATATTTAAACAATGTCAAAAAAATAAATCTATTTATTGACAAAAACCAAGGGCATAAGCCCTTTTTGACAAACACTTCTAGATTGTATAGAAAATAAGATGAAAATAAATTTGTTAAGTCCACGGATTAACATAAGAATAGGTTAATGGGACTCTAAGATGCTTCCATGACCTAGTAAGCCTTACTTGACAAAACCCCACCTAGATTGCATATAAAATTAGATAAAAATAGTGTCCACATATTAACAAAAGAATGGTTTAATGGAACTCTGAGATGCAAAATGGGCAAATGGAACTCAGATGTTTCCTTTAAAATATGCCAACACCTATTAAAAAGTGGTCACATGCCTCCTTGGCAGGCTCACAAGGCACAAACATGTTATCACTTATCTTGATAGGACAGAAAGAAGAACTCACAAGGCACAAACATATTGTCATTTAATTTGGCGAGGCAACAACAAAAACCCATTAAACACAAACATATCATCACGAAATAATATAAACCCATTTTTACTTATCCTGGGAGGACAATAACAAAAATCTACAAAGCACAAACAAGTCATCACATATCTTAGTGGAGGTAATAACCAAAGCCTACAAAGCACAAACAAGTCATCACATATGTTGGTGAGAGCGATAACAGAGACCTATTTTCACATATATTGGTGAGAGCAATAACAGAGACCTATTTTCACATATGTCACATATGTTGGTGAGAGAAAAAAAAAATGGTTAGCAATAACACATTCTCAACCAGATATCATACTAAGAGACAAATAAAAAAAAAAATATTAACAATAACGCATTCTCAACCAGTGAAGGTAAAACAAAACAAAATAAATAAATAAATGCAAGCCATTTTCACTGACTTGACCCAATTCCAATTAGCCCCGGTGAGGGCAAAACAAAAACCATTCACTCGCTTGGTTAACCAGGTAATCAAAATACACAATTTTCACTAACCCACTTAGTTCGGTGATAGGATAATTTTAAAAAACACACAATTTTCAGTGACCCACTTAGACCTAGTGACCCACTTAGACCTAGTGACCCACTTGGTCCTGGTGACCCTGATAGAGTAATTTTAAAAATAAAATAAAATAAAAAAACACAATTTTTACTGACCCACTTAGTGGATAAGATAAAACAATCCAGTCACCCAGTTAGCCCTTCTCGATAAACCCCACACAGATTTACATATAAAAAGAAGATAAACAAATGTGTTAATATCCACGGGTTACCAAAAGAAATAGACCAATGACCCAGTTAGCCTTTTGACAAACCCCACCCAGATTGCGGCGCCTCTCAAACAATTAAATAAATGCAATCAAAAATGAAAAGACATAGCCATCTACCACATCCATCAATCACTGTGATAGAGCACCTCACTTTCCCTCCTTGAAATCAAGGAGAACTAATTATCCAGAAATTACAACGCTACAACAGAAGTAGACAATCTAGAAAAACCTACTCTTCAGCGCATGGTATTAAGAAAACCCTAAAATTCCAAGAATTTTGGGGTTCCTAAAAATTGAGAGAACAAATCCACATGCAATTTGGAGTGCTCGAATAATAAAGACAAGACCAAACAAATAACATAAAAATAAATGTTTTCGAGGTTTTAGCCCGAAATATCAGAGAGTTAAAAGGTAGCAAATACTCTTCCCCCGAAATCAATTCTATACTATAAAGCCGGCCATTAAGGGAAGCTCATTTACTTTAAGGACCGACCACACAAGCTACTTCAGGGCCATCTGCCATTTCAGGCACTCCGTCGAAACAACGCCAAAAATGGGCATTCAGAACCATCGACATTCCATTTCTCTTTATTTTGCCACTCTAGGGTTTCAAGAGCAAACAATATAGAAACCCAAATAAATATACAAACAACTGAAATTGAAGAAACCGACACCAGCCATCAACAAAGTTCAGAACCGAGCTACTATTCATTAAAACCAAAAAATAAAACAATTGCCTACATTCCAACCAGGAAAAAAGCAACAACAGAAACCCTCATTTAAGGTTTCAAAGCCTCCACTCACCTCTGCTGCTAGATACTCCAAAACCGCAGCCAAATAAACAGGAGCCCCTGCACCAACGCGTTCTGCATACTTTCCCGACTTTAGGAAGCGGGCAATCCTTCCAACCGGGAATTGCAGGCCAGCCTTATGGGACCTCGAAACGGACTTTGTAGACTTCGCCTTCCCTCGGCCACCACCGCCACCTCCTGAAGAACTCATGCTGCCGTTTTCCCTACTGAGTATTACAGTTGATTCACAGGAACAAACCACCACCTCTGCCCGTAGAATGAATGAATATATGATACGAGCAGGCAGTTGCTCCAAAACTGACCCGGTGTTATTGCAAGATTACAGCTACCCTCCCTCCCTTATATCCAGCATTCTGTGTTCAAATCTATTCGTATTAATTTTTTCTTAGGCGTTTCACCTCGGATCGATGACGTGGAATAATGTTTATCTTTACGGCAAACCAGCTCATGCCACCTGGACCCRATATCTTGTAGTGGTGGAAAGCATTTATGCTCGCGTGCCCAATGATGTCATGGAAGGATCTCGATTTAATTTTATTTTCGTTTTAAAAATTTGTCCGAAATCATAGTTTCACTATCSTAGAACTTCATCTWTTCATGAGTGACCTTGGAGTTCCATCCTATCGTACACTTCATCTATTCATGAGTGACCTTGGAGTTCCATCTAAGAGTAACAAAGAGTAACATGTGGTTACTTTTCAGTTAAATATCAAATTGATATATGAAATCTGAAGATTATAATGTATTTTTAAAGTGGGGAAATGAAAGTCAAAATGAATATAATGTGGAGATAATATAGGAGGGGAGTGAATTGGATTTAGTTTGAGTGGTTGGAAGAAATGATTGTTATCATCCCACTTAATAGTATATCTTTAAAGTGGGGAAGTTAAAGTTGAAATGAATATGACATGGAGCTATTATAGAAGGAGGGGGGTGAATTGGTTTAGCTTGGGTGGTTGGAAGAAATGATTGTTATCATCCTCACTCAGGGTCAATTCTCACAAGAGACATGTTGAGCTCTTAATAAGTATATTTGTTGTAATGGCTTTGAAGAGAAGTACTCGACAATCACATTGAATGAGATTTTACATTAAACTTTTTTTAAAGAGAATAGGGGTTTTGGAGTTAGGGAATGAATAATGAAAGTGAGTGATTACCTATGTTGATAAACCTAATATACTTTGACTCCATTTTGTAACAACCCTAATTAATTATTTAATTATCATGAATGGTAAATATTAGTTTAACGAATTATTAAAATAGATTTATGGGCACTTTATTATAAAATTATTATTATTGGTAGTTGAACCAATTAATGGGAGGGATAAGGTGGTTGAAGAATTAATGGGGGTAAGGCTGTTGGGAAAATGGATTCGAGGGAGGATGATAAGGGAGAAGGGAGGACTCGGGAAGGGCATCTTTGTTTTGGGTGATATTTTTGGTTTATGGAAGGGAAGAAAATTTGGAGAGGAAGGAGGAGGATGGCAGGAAACAGTGTTGTTGTTGGTTGCAACATTTTTGCTTAAGGACTCTCACATGGGCACTGTGGTTGCTGGGAATTTTGGGCTCGGGGGCCAGGAAACCGTAAGAATTTCCTAGGGCTAGGGAGCCGGAGCGGTTGTTCCTAGTTGGTTGGGAGGTTAATCAGTTTGGGCAGAATTCATCAGCTTTAATTCAGCATCAGGTTGAGCTTCAATTCAACATCAGGTTGAGGTAAATACCTCATGCTCATTATGTTGTTGTTCATTATTATGTTGTTCATTATTATGATGTTCATTATGCTATGATGTTGTTCATTATTATACTGTTGAACATTATTTTTATCATGGAACAATAAATAAAGAAGTAAATTAGAAGGAATTTATGTATTTATATTTATTTATTTATTTGAGACTCTGTATGCCCAGGCCTTACAAATGGTATTAGAGCCCTAGTTTAAAAATTGGGGCCTAGGCCTACTAGGATAAATGTTATGCCTTATGTTCCATAAACAACCATGAAAACCTGGGCATGCAACCTTGAAACCCTTACAACCCTTTAACAACAAAAAAAAATAACCTACATCCCTTTAACAACCAAAAACAACCTAGAAATGGAAAGAGTCCAAAACTGGAAATAACCTAAAAACTAAGCCAAAAAAAAAAACCTTAAGAATACCTAAAGAATGAAATGAATTACAGGAAAGAAATCACGCACTCTATCCAACCCCTCGTCTTTTCTGTAGTCTATCCAACCCCCTATCCACCTGTTCGAGCTCCACGCAACCTGCAAGCCAAGCAAAAAAAAAAAAACACAGCAGATTTTAACACTAGTTATAAATAAATAGACATATATATATATATATATATAGAAATATTCTTAACATTATACAAAAAAAAAAAAATATTGGGGTTATAATTCATCGAGGCCCAATCTCGAAGAATTCAACAGAGGGCCAGATTCAATCAAGTCATTGAACTATGAAATCACTTGATGGATTATATCCATCCTTGACCCAAATATATATAGATGTTGGTTCTCCTTTACCTTGCTGGCTACTTCGAGAAACTGATGGGTAACTCATGAAAAAGATGTAAAGTACACACTATGTAACCTAAAATCCAAAGGCCAAAGAGAATGCAACTGAGAGCTTAACCTTCATCTTTAAAATTATTGGGACGATCACTCATTGAGCCCAATCTAAGAAGGTAATCGGGAGGTTAACCAACATCACCTCAAATACCGAGGATAAGCACTCATAACAAGCGCAAGGATGGAGCTCACAAGAGGTCAAAGGTCTAGAACCGAGGGCCACCACACAAAGCCAACACAAATCCAGCGACCATGCCCCAAGCCAAGTCGAGGAAAGATCCCACAGGTCACACACAACCCAATGCCTAAGCGTGAATCCCACAACCCAACACTAGTCAGTCGAGACCGAGCGCCCAAAGTGCCACTAGCATCATTGAATGCCACAAGGAGAAGCCCGTAAGGGGCATTTCTTTATCACATTGCCCAACAAAGGAGAAGCCATGAGAGACCACAAGAAACCATCCACATCGAGACCCAAGACCAAGCGCCACGCCCAGGAGAGCCCACGGCTCCATACCCATCAAGTAGAACCAATCCAAAGCCCTCACAGCAGCAGTCCTCGATGACCCAACAATGAAAAATTGCTAGAAACCCTAAACAATTGGAAGCAAGAGGTCGTTGTCACGGACGAAGTGTAAACCACGCACCTCACCAATTTAGCACGCGAGCACGACTTCAACACATTCATTACCCCTTTCAAAGTTGGTTGATCGTAATCATCCTCAGAAAGCTTGGAGAAGCCCATAGGACTAGCCACGTCGAACACCCCTTCATAGCCCTCCACCGCGGAATCAAAGGTGCCCTCTTTCAATAAATTCGTTGGGAAGAGCTTTAGTCTCTCTGTAGCCCCAGGCAGGGACACCAGAGGCCCAGTTTTTGCCTCGTATTTTGGGTTTCTAAGGGTGGCGCTGACAATGTAGCCTCGTTGCAAAAGATTCTTGACGAGCCATGATCCGATATACCCTCCTGCTCCTGTAACACACACGTTCATGCTAACTCCACCTTTGTGGATTTGCATTTTCTCAGTTGCAGAGTGGAAGCCCACGATAGCCTGTGGTGGGAGGGGAGAAAACCCCGGCCGCAGTTGTAGAAAGGGGAGAGGCGACAAAAGGAGGTAGGGAGTGTTATGCGAGCGAGTCGAGGTGTAGGGTTTGGGGTAATGAGAACTGGGGAGCACGTGGACCTCATGCAAGGACCGATGCCCGACTTTGATTTTTTTTTTTTAATAATTAAATTTATTTTATTTTTATTTTAATTATTCTATTTTATTTTATTTTATTTTTATTCGTTTAAATTTTAATTCATTTAAACATTCTTAAAAAATAATAATAATAATTGTTTAAATTTAGTTTAAATGTTAATTTTATATATATATATTATAAAAGTGTATACATAGGTATAAAAAAGGGGGGTTTTAAATTTTCATTTTTATATTATTATGTTAAGACTTTATAATATTAAAATAAAGTAATTGTATTAATACAGTATTATATTAATATTAGGTATTTCAAATATAATATTAATGTTAATATTACTGATTAACATGATTTTGTTAATTAATGTTAATATTAGTGATTAAAATAATTAAGTTGATTAATATTAATAAGAGGATTAATTTGAAACTTAGGTTAATGGATTAATCTAGGTTATTGGGTTTATAATAATTAATCAACATTGTGTTCAAGATCACATTAATTAGTTTTAAAAAAAAAAATTAAGGACTTAAACCATCATAAAGGGGGAGGGGGCTTCATGCGAGCTAAGAAGGTAATTTAAAGAAATTGGCGAGTGTGGTACAGTGCTAGCGTAGCTAGCAAGGTATGGAGTTAGCAACTATTCTGAACAAAGTTACCAAGCTTAGAGGCTTTCGACCCCAACCTTTAGCCACTTACCTTAAAGAGAGTAACGTCTGTTTACAGACAAGTAAAAAAAAAAATACGCCTAACCCTATGTTTACAAGTATAAATTGAGCGAATATGAATTGCCTTAGACTCTTCCCTGACAATCATTTGGTTTGATGTAGATTAAATTATACAGAATGGTTAGGACTTGGGGAAATCGAGGCCGAGGGGCATCGTCGCAAGGACCGCCAACACCGACACTGCCACCACTATCACCTGAATTAGCTCTCATTTTGCACTCTTTGGAGGCTATTAATGAGACTTTAAAGGGGCATCAACCAACAGATGTCGAAGTGGAACCCCCACCATTTGGAGTGGGTAACCTTGAAGCGTCAAGGGATTCAGAGGGAGGGCCTCCACCCGGGGACATCACTAGAGAACTGCAGAAGGTCAAACTCCCAGAGTTTGTCGTGGGTCATGCCAGTGAACGTGCAGAGGCATGGTTGGAAGGAATGACACGGTGTTTCGCCTTAATAGACTATGCATCCACATCAAAGGCGAAAATAGCGATCTTTCAGTTGAGGGACAGTGCCTTGAACTGGTGGGGCAACTTGGAGAGGCAGTTGCACCTTACCCCAGACACCATCTCATGGGAACTTTTTGAGGAAAGGCTCCGGAGGAAATATTTGTCGGCTTGCTACGAGGAACAACAAGTGGGAGCATTTCATGCTCTAGTTTAGGGAAACAGGACCGTGGAAGAGTACAAGATCAGGTTCATGGAGTTGGTAAAATATGTTTCGTACATGGATAATGATCAACGACAGGCAGAATGCTTTTTCTATGGGTTAAACCCTAAGATAAGGGCCATGGTACGAAGGTGGAAATCGTCATCAGTAGTGGAAGCAATTGAAAATGCACGCTATGCAGAGAAACATATGAGCTTAAACAGAGGTATAAGATCAACCTTTCCACAACATCCTGAATTTGTGGGGAAGGCCCCTAGGACCTTCTCCAAGGGAGGGAGCTCTAGGTCGCCCCCTTATGGTAATAGAGTCGCACATAGGACAATAGCTACAAGTATTTCAATGGCAACAAGTGCAACATCCCACTCATCACCAACGACGCAGGCAGGTCCACGGCCTTCTTAGGGAGAAGAAAGTAGGGGCAGGGGCTCCACAGGAAGGAACTCATTTCAGAGACCGCCAGAGAGAAGTGTGCAGGTTCCATCTCATGTTACATGTTGGGGATGTGGAGGACCCCATTACTAGTGTGGTTGCCCAGAGTTGCAAGTAGGATTTGTGCATAGAGAAGGAAAGGCCCCGATGGGAAGACCAAGTGGTAGCCACCAGATTTATGCAGCAGTTAATAATCACCAAGCAAAACATTAATCCACGGTGGTGGAGTCGTCAGGTACGCTAAATCATGTCAATGTTAAAATTTTATATGATTATGGTGCTACAGATAGTTTCATTTCACCTTCTGCATTAGAAAAGTGTGGGTTGGCAGCCTACGAGCACGATGACTTTAAACAAATCGAGATGGCTTCGAGGGAAAAACAAGCGGTAGGACCTAGCGTTGATAATTGTCTAGTAGACCTGGGAGTGTGTACTACTAGGTTGAAGGTATACGTCATTGCTCTAGGAACGTATGACCTAATCATTGGAATGGATTGGTTAGAAGCCCATCGAGCTATGGTAGATTGTTTCACGAAAAGGGTGTTGTGCGTTGACGATGAAGGAAGGCTAGTAGAGATCCACAGTGTACGAAGGAAGGTGTCTCTATGATTTATCTCGACCATGAAGGTTAAACATTGCATGAGGCAAGGGTGTCGACTATATGTAGTGGAAGTAGTGAATGAAAGGAAAGGACCCTCCTTGGAACAATACCCAGTATTGTCGGAGTTTAAGGATGTTTTTCTGAAAGAGTTGTTAGGGTTACCTCTTGAGAGGGAGCTTGATTTTACTATTGAGCTAAAACCTGGTGCAGAGCCAATTTCCAAGACTCTATATAAGATGACAGCGCCAAAACTTTGTGATTTGCAGATGCAGTTGAAAGAACTACTTGACTTGGGGCTAATAAGGCCTAATGTCTCA
This sequence comes from Picea mariana, assembly GCA_032191745.1. Lineage (NCBI taxonomy): Eukaryota > Viridiplantae > Streptophyta > Pinopsida > Pinales > Pinaceae > Picea > Picea mariana. The sequence goes on from JASDQU010012762.1 coordinate 366,238, forward strand.
CCTTGGGGTGCACTAGTAATTTTTGTGAAGAAGAAGGATGGTTCCTTACGACTATGTATAAATTACAGGGACTTGAATTGTGCTATAGTGAAAAAATAAGTACCCAATGTCATGGATAGATGATTTCTTTGATCAGATGAAAGGAGCAGTGGTTTTCTCAAAAATTGATTTGCGTCAGGGTATCACCAGTTAAGGATTAAGGAAGGCGATATTCCTAAAACTGCATTTCGAACTCGGTTTGGGCATTATGAATTCATTGTAGTACCTTTCAGTTTGACCAATGCGCCAGCAGTATTCATGAGCCTCATGAATGGTGTATTCTAGAAGTACTTAGACCGCTTTGTACAGGTCTTTCTAGATGATATCCTCATCTATTCCAAGAACTAAAGAGAACATGAGGAACACTTGCAAGTGGTGTTGTCCCGCCTTAGAGAGAACAAATTGTATGGAAAGTTGTCAAAGTGTTCCTTTTTCTAGAAAGAAATTCACTATTTAGGTCATATCATTTCTGGTGAAGGAATCTCTATGGACCCAGAAAAGGTAAAGGCCATTATGGAATGGCCAGTGCCGAAAAATGCTCATGAGGTAAGAAGCTTCATGGGGTTAGCAGGTTATTATCGGAGATTTGTGGAAGGGTTCTCTAAAATAGCGAAACCCATCACCACTCTGCAACACAAGGGTGTCAAGTATGAATGGACAGAAGAATGTGATAGTGCATTCATCGAGCTTAAGAGGTTACTAACTGGTGCACCAATTCTACGAGTGTAGGATATGGAAAAAGACTTCACAGTTTGCATGGATGCCTCGAAGCAAGGGCTAGGGGTCGTGCTAATGCAGGATGGAGGAGTGATAGTGTATATGTTAAGGAAGTGTAAGCAACACGAGGAGATTTATGCTACTCATGATTTAGAGTTGGCAGTTGTAATGCTAGCTCTGAAACTTTGGAGGCACTACCTAGTGGGGCGAAACTTTGAGCTCAAAACGGACCATGAAAGTTTAAAACATCTCTTCACTCAAAGGGATTTCAATGCCAGGCAGAGGCGATGGAGTGAGTTTATGAGTGAGTAAGATTTTGGAATTCCGTACATCAAAGGAAAGGAGAATGTGGTCGTGGATGCCTTGAGTAGGAGACCATGTGTCTTCTCTTTGGTACCCTTAAAAGTCAATATTAGGGAGCAGGTGTTGGAGCAACTCCTTAGAGATAGTTGGTATTTAAAGGTTACTTCAACCCTCCAAAGTGAGAGGCAATTAGATCCAAAGTATGAAGGATATATCCTGGAAGCAGATGGACTATTAAGATATCAAGGAAGGATGTACATCCCCGAAGGTGGGGATATTCGAAGCATCATACTGAAGGAAGCCCATAGAGAACTTTATTGTGTGCATCCGGGTGTGAAGAAAATGTACGAAGACATGAAGAAGTTTTTCTTCTGGATAGGCATGAAGCACGATGTAGTCCATTTCATCATCAAATGCCTAGAGTGTCAACAAGTGAAAGCAGACCACCACCACCCGGCAGGTCTCCTACAACTGCATGATGTCCCTATGTCCAAACGGGAAGTCATTTCTATGGATTTAATTGTGGGGTTGCCACTCACATTGCATAGACACAATGCCATTCTTGTGATAGTTGATAATTTGACCAAGAGTGATCATTTTATTCTGGTTAGAGACATTTACGATGTCACTGATGTGGCATGCATGTTTGTAAGTGAGGTCATCCATTTGCACGGATACCCAAGAAGATCATTTCAGATAGGGACTCCAGATTCACTTCTAGGTTTTGGACAAGTTTGTAGTCAGCATTGGGGACTCAGTTGAACTTAAGCACAACTTACCATCCTGAAACAAATGGGAAAACTGAGAGAGTAAATCAGGTTATGGAAGACATGCTTAGGATGTATGTTATGGATAATCAAACCCATTGGAAGAAGTACCTACCTTTGGTAGAGTTCACCTACAATAACAGTTTTCATAGTTCCATCAGAATGCCACCCTACGAAACTTTGTATGGAAGGCCATGCAGAACACCGTTGAGTTGGGAAAGGTTAGAAGACCAAGTGATAGTTGGGTCAGAATTGATTCAAGAGACGGAGGAACATGTGATTTAGATTAGGCAGAGACTAAAGCAAGCACAAGATAGACAAAAAAGTTATGTTGATGCACATAGGACTGACCGAAGTTATAAAGTGGGAGATCAAGTTTTCATTCATATCAAGCATAATAAGAGTACCATTTAGTTCAAGAAGGGGACAAAGTTGTCACCTCGATTTATAGGACCATTCAAAATCCAAGAGAGAATTGGACCCGTTGCCTATCGTCTCATGCTGCCACCCCACTTGCATAAAACTCATAATGTTTTTCATGTATTTGTTCTACGCCATTATGTTGTTGACGAATCTCATAAACTGAATTGGAAGGAATTGCAGGTATCAAACGCGGGAACCCTCATGTTAGAATCGTTACGCATATTGGACCATAGAGTCCGACAGCTCAGGAACCGTCTAATAGACCAATTTAAGGTCTAATGGGACAAGTATAGCCCATGATTTGCTACTTGGGAGGATGCCGAGACATTACGACAAGATTATCCCTCACTTTTTTTACCACCTCGAGAATATGTTTCTCGAAGGTTGGGTGTATGTAATGCCACCTTTTGAATTAGACAACTAGAATTACCTAAGGCCTAATCACCTTTATTTTCTATTCACTGTGAAACTAT
>JASDQU010012762.1:368969-382688 GCA_032191745.1 Picea mariana
ATGTGAATGTCAATTCTATGAATGTTTAACGTTATTTGAATGATGATGGATATTATGCAATCTACTATGTGAATGTCAATTCTATGAATGTTTAACATTATTTGAATGATGATGGATATTATGCAATCTACTATGTGAATGTCAATTCTATAAATGTTTAACGTTATTTGAATGATGATGGATATTATGCAATCTATTATGTGAATGTCAATTCTATGAATGGTTAACGTTATTTGAATGATGATGAATATAATGCGATCTATTTCTAACTTGAAAATTTTGAAATTTAAAGTTGTCGGTACGTGGATACCGAGTTGAGATTATGGTCGAATGTATTTACATGATAATAATGCATAGATATGTATGAGTTTGTGTTATGGACTAATCTATAAGTCAATGGGCTAAGAAATGGCAAAAGAAAATAATAATAAAAGTGGATGTCATGAACACAGAACGAGAAACAATATGGTATGAATCTTTGTATGTGAAATTATGTTGGTTCGAATGCATTGCTATGATATGTGAACCAATGTAGGTTTTTCAAGTGGTGAGACTGCCTAAAACTGAATATACGATGACAAAATTCCCAGCAACACAGTACCACTATATATTCCATGGTAGGGTGTGGACCCTAGTCCTATTAGGAGGGGTGGAGGCATTTCCCACCAAGTATCCTCTGAAACCTGGAGTCATGGGAGGACAGTGTTAGCTCACGCTCCCCTAGACATGTGATGATGACTGTCAGTTGCCTGCTGGGGAAGCTTGGTCAAGAGAGTGACACTTTCGCTTATGGGTTCTATTTGGAGTTAGGTCAATATAGTTGACACTCCAAGATAGTCCATCAGAGGAAGGATAGGGATGGAAGATAAAAGTAAGTTAGGGAGGAAGGATGAATATAAATAGTTGAGAGTGTATGGGAATTTTGCCTTATAGTGGAATTTATTGTTTTCCCCTTTTGAAAAGAAAATATGTATATACGTATATTCATAATTACTTAACTGAAATACAATTGTCTAAATGAACATTGTTGAGCTAAATTATTGTAATTAAGGGATTTTGCGAACATTTTAATTGGTTTATTATCTTTTATGAAATGAATAGTCTTGTTGATTGGATTGGACACATACAAGAATTACTATAGGTGTGATAATTATTGCCATTAGTACATGCACAAGACTTGTATGTGCTAGCTACACATGCATTTCTTGCACATGTACACTAGTATGTATAAGTTTTCTTTTGCTTGCTTACTGATAATGTTGTTTATTGGATATGAATGTATGAACCATGTGTCATTTCCCTTGTATTGTAAATTACTCTAACTTCAGGATGAAGTTTCTTGAAGGGTGGGTGTATATAACAACCCTAATTAATTCTTTAACTATCATGAATGGTAAATATTAGTTTAATGAATTATTAAAATAGATTTATGGACACTTTATTATAAAATTATTATTATTGGTAGTTGAACCAATTAATGGGAGGGATAAGGTGATTGAAGAATTAATGGGGGGCTAAGGCGGTTGGGGAAATGGATTCGAGGGAGGAAGATAAGGGAGAAGGGAGGACTCGGGAAGGGCATCTTTGTTTTAGGTGATATTTTTGGTTTATGGAAGGGAAGAAAATTTGGAGAGGAAGAAGGAGGAGGGCAAGAAACAATTTTCCTGCTGGCTGCAACAGTTTTTCTTAAGGACTCTCATAGGGGCACTGTGGTTGCTGGGAATTTTGGGCTCGAGGGCCAGGAAACCGTAAGGATTTCCTGGGGCTAGGGAGCCGGAGAGGCTGTTCCTAGTTGGCTAGGAGGTTAATCAGTTTGGACAGGATTCATCAGCTTCGGTTCAACATCAGGTTGAGGTAAATACCTCATGCTCATTATGTTGTTGTTAATTATTATGTTGCTCATTATGCTATACTAATGTTCATTATTATGTTGTTCATTATGCTATGTTGTTGTTCATTATTACATTGCTGAACATTATTTTTATCACGGAACAGTATATAAAGAAGTAAATTAGAAGGAATTTTTGTATTTATATTTATTTATTTATTTGAGGCTCTGTATGCCCAAGCCTTACACATTTTCAAAGAATCTAAGCACATTAGATGGTACATCCTAACCAAGGCCACTCCATGATGACCATGATTATTGTCATGCTGGTCACACACCAAAAAAAACATCATGAAATGATAAAAATAGGAGCCTAAAGAGATGCATGATGCTTTGCATAAATGATTTTAATTGACAATGCTCTCAAACTAGGAATATTTACATGGAAATGATGGGAAAATATCTCAAAAATTTTGTTGTAGAACCTAGATTTTAAATGTTATGGTCACATGGATGTGAACTATACTCTAAAACAAGGCATGGTGTAATTTATTAAATTTACATTATCGATTTTGATCAGTGAATATTTCACTATTCTAGCACTATGCATATGCACTAAATAGAATTTGCGAGGACTATGGTTTTCATAATCCTTTTTCCAAAATACTTGTTATTGGATTACATTATTTTCAAAATACTTCTTGTCATTTTCTATTGTTGTCTTGATGTAAGGGTGTTTGTTAATCCACTAGTAGCAAGGAGGGCTATAACTAGCAAATATGATATCAAAGTTGTGAAAAGTGAATAAGATGTTAGGTATCATTGGATATATTGCCATCTCTTCTTGTGTTAACTTTTTGTGTGCATGCAAAATGATTGCATAATGTCACTCAATCGTAATTAATCATGAGCACATGAAGCAATATGTCTGCATCAAATAGTGGGTGGATGCTTTTTGTTGCATATCTTGGATTGGGTCCATTGTCGATGTAAACATTGTCTAAGCAACATGGGAAAGTGCCCTCTACTTTTAGACTTGATGGATGCCATCCCTTACATTGGGAAGTAGTTGTTAGAAAAAACAAAATGTGGATCCATTCAAGATCCTTTATAGATGTAGAGGAGGCATCAAGCTCGAGGAGGATTTGATATCTAATATAACACATTTCTTGTAGTTAGGGCCCCATTACTACTTGGACAATGTACCTATTTGGGCAGGGTACATTTATGTGCTTTTGTTTCTAATTAGAAATAATGCAACCTCATTCCCAATATACATCAAAATATGCCCTTGCTTCTAACATAGGTCTCTTTGACCTTTGTTTTTGCTTTGACTTATTTTGCCTCAAACTTGGGCTTCAACCCATTAAGGAATATGAGGTTAGGGGGACTTTATTGCTTATGCTTGATGCCTCTAGGTGTTTTGAACCTTACAATAAGCTCGGAATTTCAATATTTCCCTATCTATGGTGTAGTTTCTTCAAAATGGCCACATAGTTCTTGGGAAAGAATGTTGTTGGTTCAAATTATTACTCAATCTATCTTGATCAACTATCTTACTTTATTCTTCGAATTATTTCCTTCCACTTATTGAGTGACTTATGACATGAGGCTTTGGAAGCAACATTTGCAAACCACTACTTGTTATCTTTGAAGGAGGATAATAGGCAGATCAAATAAGTTACTAAGACCTTGAACTTTTATGAATGAGATGACAAGCATGGTTACAAGTTGGGCTTCATAGAGAAAAATAGAGGTAGAAAGTTGTTGTTCACACAAAACTCAATTAAGTATGTGTTGTCATTAACATCATCTGCATCTTGTCATTTATACTTAGTAGCTAGAATCTTGTTAATGAGGGGGGCCTTTTTTGTCCAATTTTTAAAATACATGAAATAAAAAATTGCATATAATCGCAAATGTTGAAGTTTTTTTCTTTGATTAGGGTTGAACCTATTACACCTTAGATTCACATATGTATACCCTATATTATTTTCTCCAGATGTGATCCATCATTTGAGCAAATTATGTATATCATTGTATCATGATGAGCCAAAATGTGGTTAACTTTGTACTCATGTATTGTATTGGTCCATGCTTAGATGTTTGTGTATCAATGAGGGACCTAGGTGGTATCTTTAGACACCGTATGGTTGGTCATGACTCGTCCTTTTAGTCCCCATTTCAAGATATGCATTGCTCTTATGGCTCTAGACAATTTCCCCTTGGTGGCAATAATTCACCATCATGTTGGTCATTAATGATCTAGGTAGGCATGTGAGCATCTTGGGATGGATCTACTAGGAGACATGATCTAGGGGAGCTTCTAGTCTCTCTCACTTTCTTGTATGTAATGTAAAAGTGTTGCTCATGTTTTAAAGGTTGTTATACATGTTTAAAGAACACTTATCTTATGCCTAAGCATGGACCCCCATCTTATGTATTTGTCACACTTTGGCTATCTACACTTGGAGATGATTTTGCAAATGCTCACTCAGTTTCATGTTTCCCGAGGTAGTGTCACAGATCTCGTGGAAATACACATATCCCAAGGTACTAGTCACACCATTTGAGACACGTGGGGATATTTATGCATGCATGGACATCCTCTTGACATGCCACATTGAGGATCCTAGAGCACTCTCTCATTTTGTCACCTTTTGAGCTATTCTACAACTTGATTTGAGGGTCAAACTCACATGTGGGGACTTCATGCTAGTGGTGGGGGGTCTTATACCCCAATTTTGACTTGGAGGGTCACTTTCCATGCTTTGAATATGTATCTTTGCTTGAGATGTGGTCATCGTCGCACATTGGAGTCATATTTTGAGGGTATATGAGCATTATTTGAGGAGTCGTCCACCTTTTGAGGGTCATTTCACAAAATTCATGAGGTTGTTCCACCTTTGGAGGCTAGATGTTGGCCATTTGTTTGCTTGGGAGGCTTCCACACCATGTGTTGAGGCTTGGACCACACATTTTCAAGGGAATGTTGAGCATCTATACTAATTTGATCACTCTTTTTGTGGGGTGTCCCCTCTCTTGGAGGGTTTTATGTCATGTGGCATGTTTTACTTATATTTGGACTTAGTCTCCTTTACTTTGTGGATGAAAAGTCACTTTTTGTAATTCTCCTAGGCTAGATTTTAGGAGATGGAAAATAATAAAGAATGAGTAGGATGTAGAAGCATCATTTATAAATAAAGGTTCTCCTCTCATTCCAAATGGTTGTTGTTGTTGGATATCATTTTGAGAATACAATTTGTTGAAGATCTACATATTGGAGGTTTTGGTGTCAATTCTTGGAGCTCTCTCTTTCTTGGTGCATCAAATATTTGTTATGATAATTCAAGACTTATACTAGGTACCAAGATTGATCCATTTGAAGGTTTATTCAACCACTTGGGAGGAAGATGTCTAGGGTTTATATCTCTTCCATCTTCCTTTGTTGGTTTGGTAAGTACTCAATCTCTTTTCTTGTTTTTTCTTTGGTTTCTTGACAAGGGTTTCAAGTATTTTATTCAAGACATAATTGTTCTTGTTGGTGAAGGTTTTTCCCTTGTCCCTTGTTGTAGGGCCTTGGTCCTCATACCGTATCTTGATTAGGCGAGAGATTATTTTACCCTTGACGTTCTAATCTCTTACCCTAATCCTTAAGATAGAAGGGACCAAATTTTGGAGGGGCATTCTTGTCTTCTTCCAACAACCAACCAAAAAAACCCTTAAATTCAAAATGCTTTTATTTTTGTCAATTTTGAATGAAATCTTATGGTGAAAAATCAAAGAAATTTTTTTATTTAGATTTGTTTCATAGTCCAGTGCAATGTTAATGGTGTATTTTATTTCCTAGACAATTTTATTAAAGGGTTTGTGCTTAATTATTCATCTCTACCCCAAGAAGGCAAAACAACCCTATAAAAAGGTGCTTCATGAGATTATCTAACATTTTGTGGGCTGATTTAAGGCATTTCTCAAATTTTGAAATTAAATTGCAGCAATAGAAATCAAATTTGGTGAAACATTAAGGCTAGGGTTTGGTGCTTAAATGTGTATTCTTACTCATACCTAGCCTCTATTTCATTTCTAGATTTCTTCTATAGGTTTATTTTACATATCTAGTGGTGAATTTCATCTCTAAAGTGATTATAATTGCTCATATTTTGTTTGGTGATTATTTTGGTGAATTCTAAGGGATAGCGTGGAAACCCTAAGGGGACTCATCACTTATTTTGCAAGTTCTTGCTTACTTAATGGTTATATGTTTTTAGAACTTGTTTCTAACACTTGTTTGGATATTGTTTCATAGAATATATCTTTCCCTAGTGAAATCATCCAAGATGTCTTGCTTTCAAGTGGATTATCTCTCTCTTGCGTGGTTTTCCCTTTACTTCAAATCTAAAATTCATTAATTTATCATAAAAACAAATTTAGAAGTTGTGTACAGCCTCAAAATTGTCCCTATTCTAGCATATAATCGATTGGTAATCAAAGCACACATTGCACCATTGATTTATGCTAGTTGATTACACTCTTTGTTCCATAAAGTAGCTTAAAAGTGGTTCTCTCCTCATTGAAGTTTCATTTGTTGAGTGACAGTCATTTAATTGCAAATATTTAGTTGTTCGTACTTATTATCTTTCATGTTAGATTTTGCACACACATCTACTAGCTCCTCACCCTCTTTCTCAACTGTATGCATTGGTGTTTTATGATATTGCTTCTAATTGGTTGTCTTTGAAGCATTTAGTCACACATCAGAATCCTTATGCATCTAACTATACATTTTGTGGATTATTTGAAGTAAATAATAAGATTGCATGGTAATCAATTCACTAAGAGGTTTACTTAATCAAATAGGGATACCCCCTTGGCTTCTAGGAGCTAGCCTAAAGTGAAGGGGAAATTGTACTTAGGTGACAGTGGTGCATTTCCCATCTTGTTGCCCCAAGTTAGCACCTGTGTTGGGACTTTTCACAAGGGTGTTAGTTTAGGTAGTAATGGAAGCCAAAGAACCAAATGGAATCCAAATTCAATGGAGTTGGTCAGAATACGTTGAAAAAGAATGGAGGCAAGAAAGGGAGTTTGAAGATTAAGAACATAGAGGAGACTCCCAAAGCAATAAGCATTTATTTTTTTTAGAAACTATTATAATTCTATCATACATTCATTCTTTTAAATCCTTGAGCCCCAATTCACATCTAGGAACCCAAGTTCCCAAAATTTTCCAAAAATAGAAGGCATGAACATAAATTCTTGGCTAATATGAAAAGAAAATCAAACATTGCATATAATAGCAGTTGTTGTGAGTTACATGAAGCAATGAAACATTGCATAAAACATACACAATACCATCAATGCTAATTGAATTTCGATCATACGGTGACATGGGAATTTAATGGGGATGAGACTCATAGTGATAAGGGAGCCAAATATAGTAAGAAGATATTTGAACTCGTGGCTAAGAAGGCAATGCTATCAAATGTGATTTGTATTAATTGGATGCAATAACTCGATTCACCCATTCATGTCAGTTAAAAATTGGACTTAGTTTGATAGAAATGTCAATCAGACAAACCTCAAAAACTAAGATCCTATTAGATAACAAGCAAGAATATTTCTAGGTGAAAAACAAGGGGAGATAATTTAAACACTACTTACCAGTAATTGGAAAAATCCCTATTGGTTTCTGTATGTCTAAGCTAAAAGACAATTCAAGTGAAATTGATTGAGATAAAAGCGTGAGAATGGAATAATAATAAGGGAGGTCATGAGCTGAAATCATACCTCTTTAGACATATATATACTTCCTATTTCAATTCGTTCATTCACAAATTATTTGAGATCCCCCATGGAGATGGCATTGATCACTCCACTAAGAAAGCTCACACAATTTCCAAATTGTTCAATCCTAAAATGATCAGCTAGGATATGAATATGGTATGGAAGGCCAAGGTTGTTCCATGATGAAGCAAATGACAAGTTTTGAACCATATTACATGTGTCACATTGAAAGAAAGACAACATGTCAACAATGCTCTCTAGTCCGCCAACACATCCGAGCCATTCAAAAAGTGAACATGTTTTTTTTTCCATGAAAAAGATTTATATTCGATATTTCAAATCAGACTACCTATTCGGGCTCAAAAAATAACAAGCATGTGACTATCATGCAACTAGTTTTGCCTCTATCCTATCACTTCATATCACATCCTTCTTAGGCTCCTTAAAAACAACCTTAAAAAAAAACTATTTCATCTTGTTTTTTTTTTTTTTTTTAACAGTAAATGGGAAAATTATATATTAAAACTCTGCGAAAAAACGCAGGCATCGGGTACATTTTGGTTTACAAGATTTGTTGCTAACAAAGTGCCCCCACCTGTGTTCTCCAATCTGTATATGGAGAATAGAGGTGGTGCTATTTATTCTACTAAATCCTAAAAGTGTAGAGTTGGTGAACACCTTACAAAAAGTACCTAGATATAGCTCAAAAAAACATTTCATAGAATTACTTTCAAGTCTGGCCTGGTGCATGTTGTTCTGCCTCTGCTGGAGGCTAGAGGTTGAGGTCCATATGTGGGCATTGTCCTGGGGAGGAGGCCTTGTTTGAGAGGGTCGTGACAGGAGAAACCAACCCAGATATGAATTTAAGCTCCTCAATTCGCTGCCTGAGCGCTTCACATTTGTCTTTAGTCCTCTGCTGCTCACTCCTGTGTTGAATAGTAATTTCCATAATGGAGAGTACCTGTGTGGAGAGGGCCCGGAGCTGAACTTGCAGTGTTTGGACTGCGTTTACAACCTCTTCATGCTCCTCGACTGTGACCATTTTTGGAGTTTGCCTGCTCATATTTGCTATGCTTCTTACGTTCCATCAGCTGCATCATCCACCAGCGCGTTCCCCAGGTGTTTCCTCAGTGTTGATCCTGCTGCTACGTCGACCTGTGTGCTCACCGGGAATTCTCTCAGTGTTGTTCCTTTCTGTTATGCTTTTGCCAAGTCCATGCACCAATTCAACTGCGACATAATCTCTCCTGTTCAATTGATTCATGGAATTTAACCAATTCCCCACTGTTCGCCATACTTTCGAGCTATGATTACCTCTCATGCCATTATTCTCTGCCTTGCTTGAAATTAAGGCCCTGTACAAGTTGAACGTCATCATACGCCTTAAATTCTCACCGCATAGATCCTTCCCACGCTCAGGAGCTGTCGTGGGTATAGCGATGAGACTTCAAACGTGAACTGAGGAGAGGAAGGGAGGTCGATGATCGTGAACTAAGAAGGGGCGGGTGATATAAGGCAGTGCGAGCATGAAGGGGGGTCATAATAAAGGACAGTGAGAGAGTGTATGAAGGACGGAAGGTGAGAGGGGGCGTGTGAAGGGGACTCGTGGTAGGGGAGTGGAGGGGACAGGTGGAGTGGGGGGCGTGTGGGGTGGACGGGAGGAGGTGTCATCCCCACTCTGAAAACGAGGGGGGTTTGTGAAGAAAGCTCTTTAGTTTGTGAGAGGATTGTCCAAGTTGTGTCTGCCACTGTGCTCCAATTTTGAGCTGACAGCCTTGTGTAGCATCTTGATGTTTACTTGATTTCATGGTATTGCTGAATTGCGGGAAATTCCATTTACCACTAGAGTGCCTTGCTCTAAACCAATTGCTTGATTTGATTGTGCATCTGCTAGTTGATTGTTTCTTCTGAGTACATGGAAGAATTGTATATTAGGAAATCGTTTGGTCACTATCGCAATTCTTCGTAGGATAACTCTTAGAAACAAATTTGAGGATTGGGATCCTTTGCGAGCATTCCTTACGATTATCTTGGAGTCCCCAATCATTGAAATGGCATGTATACCTATGTTTTTGGCGAGGAGGAGCCCTTGATACAGAGCGTAGGCTTCAACTTGATTGTTTTTTGCTAAGCCCAGGTTCCAGTGGTAAGATGAAACTTGATTTCCTCGTGGGCAGATGATTACCCCTCCCACTCTTGCCACCCCGGGGTTGCCTTTTGAGGCTCCGTCAAAAAAGAGAATATGCCTCTGGTGATTGTTGCGCCATCTGAGATAATCAGTCTCTTCGTGAAGCTACCAGTTAGGTCTGGTTGGAGTAGGGGGAGGAGGAGTAGAGGCGAGGGGAAGGTGGAGGGAGCTTATCCATTCATATTCGAGAGTTGTGTAGGGAGAGGGGAGAAGGGACTTAACTTTGGTAGAGAGGAATTCTGCCATTAGTCCTACTGCCTTTTTGGCTACCAGTTCTGGGGGAGTGCGAACATTTGTGAAGGTGGCTCGGTTCCTGGCTAGCCATAATTTTCAACAAATGAACTTAGGAAGGGCATTGAACAGAGCTTTGAAAAGGGGGTTTTTGGACGTACCTTGATAACTGGAGACCCATTTGATGAGGAGTTCTTTAGGTTGAGTTGGCCATCTGATTCTCTCATGAAGATTTTGGAGAGTTGTTTTCCACACTATATTGGTAAAAGGGCATAAAAGGAAGAGATGATGTGAAGTATCCGAAGCCTTACCATAGATTTCACACATGTAAGGTCCAAACATATTTCTTTTCATCAAGTTTTCTCCCGTTAGCAGCTTCCAGTGGGCTAGTATCCAGCAAAAGGAGTTTACTTTGGGGGACTGTCATTTGCCCAGATAGCTTTCCAGATTTTGTCCTTTGGGAGGCAATTTGTTTGCGAGAGAAGTTGTGCATATCCTTGTTTGACTGTGTAATTTCCATTTCCCCACCCTCTCTTGTCTTTGGAGTTGATATGTATGGGGGCACATCCTTTTAGTAAATTTTGAAGTTGTTTCGCAGCTTCTTGCAAGTTGGTTGGCATATTTGCTAAGTTCCATCCTATCCAGTCTCCAGTTTCCATGTTCCAGGAAGAGATGTCTGCTATGCACTTTTTTCCTTGCCTATCTAGCCAAATTATGAGTGGACGTAGATTCATATGAGTCCAAAGCGGTTGCTCGCCCATGATACTATCTTCTTTTATGAGTATCTTTCTCCCATTCCCTGGGATCCATGTGAGCTGTTTTTGGATGAGGGGAATGGAGGCAGAGAGGATCTTTCCTACTGAGGATCCTCTACTTAAAGAGTTAATCTGATCTAGGCACCTTAGCCTATCCCTTGATAAATATTTCTTTTTTATTGCTTGTTTCCACCAATCGTTCTTTCCTGAAACAAGATTCCAAAGAATTTTAGATCCCATGGATAAATTGACTAGCATTGGATCCCTGATACTCAAACCTCCGTTCTCTCTAGGTTGCTTGATTTTGTCCTAGCTTATTAAGTGGAATTTTTTATTGTCTATTGTTCCTCCTTCCCAGAGAAAGTGCCTTATAATTCTAGACATTTCATCTTTGACATTTTGAGGGGTGAGCAGAGAGGAGAATTGGAAGATGAGCAGAGCTGTGAGAATGGATTTTATTAGCACTGTACGCCCTGCTAGATTTAGCCAAAAGGCTCCCCATAGCTCTAATTTATTTTTGAGTTTCTCTAGAGTATGTGTCTAGGATATGTTTGGGAGGGCTTTGAGGCAGATTGGAATGCCCAGGTATTTGAACGTTTTCCATTTCTCAATTAGCGTGAAGCGGAAGACGTTTGCTATTAGACGAGTTGTTCTCAAAGGGGTGTTCCAAACATAAAGATTTGATTTGTTATTATTCAAGAGTGCTCCCGAAGCTTGCGTGAAGTTTTCCAATGCCATTTGAAATCTCTTAGCCATGACAATGGATGCCCCTCCCAATAAGAGAGTGTCATCAACAAATTGAGAGTGGTTTATTCGTTTCACTCCTCAAGCTATTTTGATTCCTGGTATGACTTTACCAATTCTATCCTTCTCCAGTTACCTGCTCAATGTTTCGGCCATGATTATATATAGAATTGGGGAGAGTGGGCAGCCTTGCCTCAATCCTCTGGTGCTTTTGAAGAAACTTTTCGGTCGTTCGTTGACCAGAGGTGCTATCCATGGTGCGGTTATACAGGTTGATATTCAAGCCACGACACCAGTTTTAAAGCCAAAATTTTTCAGGAATGCTATCAAGAAGGAATGCCTTACTCTATCGAAAACATTAGCCATGTCGATTTTTACTATCATCCCTTGATCTCCCCTTTCCCTGCTTGAATGAATTGCTTCTTGAACCAAAATTATGTTGTCAATCATTTGCCTTTTTTCCATAAAACCACTTTGGTTTGGGGAGATGAGTTTATGAAGTAGCGGTTTGATTATGTTGGCTATGATTTTTGCTATGATTTTGTAGGAAAAATTACAGAGGGGGGTCTAAATTTGGTGAAGGATGAAGGATTCTGATTCTTCGGAATTAGAGCTAAAAAGGTGGAGTTTGTGTTACCCCCAATCTTATCAGATTTCTGGACATATTGTACCATTCTTAGGAGATCTCTCTTTATTATATGCCAACACTTTTGATAGAAGTGCGCAGTGAAATCGTCCAGACCTGGAGCTTTGTCTAGATGTAGTTGGAATAGAGCTTCATGGAGTTCTTTTTCTATGACTTCCTGATTAAGCATGTAATTGTCCTCCTGACTAATTATGCTCAATATATTTTGGAGAAGGCTTTCTTGTACATTGATATCTATATTACCATCTTCTGTTAACAACGCTTGAAAATGAAGTTTGGCTTCCTCTTGGATTTGATACGGATCATATGTTTTTGTGCCATCTGCTTTTGTTGTTTCTTTCACCTCATTCCTCCAAATCCTTGCTTTCGCTTGTCATTGGAAGAATTTAGTGTTTCTGTCTCTGGAAGTAAGCTAGAGGCTTCTAGATTTAAGTCTCCAAGTTTCCTCTTCTTTGTGTAGGATTTTTTGGTAATCCATGAAGTTTTGCTGCTCTTTGAGGAGTTCATGAGTGATTTGTCTCTCTTCTAGGCTCCTTTTGTTCTCTTCCATTTCTTTCAGTAAACTTTCTTTTGCTTCTTGGTCTTTTCCTTTGTTTCTTGTCACCCAACTTTTTAAAGCCATTTTTACTCTTTTTAGTTTATGCTCCCAGATGTAATTAGGGGAACCTTGAATCCAGCAATTCCAAGCGTCTGAGACTATGTTAAGGAATCTTGGCTCTGGAATCCAGAGGGGGTTGAATCTGTAAGGGATGGGGCCAGAGTTTCGGGGAGGGGAAAGGGTAAGGGTGATAGGTCTATGGTCTGAACCATTCCAAGGTAATATGTGCGATCTCAGAAGATAGGCCTCTTCTAAAAAGGAGTTGCTTAGGAGAAAATGATCCAACCAAGCAACGATGTGTCCCAGCTCGAGTCTTCTATTCGACCAGGTGTAGCGCCCGTTGGAGGGTTTAATGTCTAGCAATTAATAGGTGGAAATGAGGTCCTCAAGATGCTCTCTTGATGGGTCTTGAAGGATTGACCCCCCTTTTTTTTCCTTATGATGTAGAGTGGTATTGAAGTCTCCAACTATTATTAGTTCCTTGGGATCAATAGAATTTTTGATAATTTGTAGGGAGGACTAGCACTCCACTTTTTCCTGATAAAGGGCAGGCATGTACACACTTATGAGGGTCAAAGTTTTACCTGTTTGCTGATGGAGTAGCGTAGTTTGAATCCAATGGGTCGTAGAGTGTCTGGATTGCAGGTCAAAGTAGTAGGGGTTCCAAAGGGTGTAGACTCCTCCAGATGCTCCTCTTGCGCTTACTACTGCGCCTTTGCATGTTCGCCATATGTAGCTTCTTTCCTGAAGGATTTCAGTATCCTTCCTTTTTGTCTCCTGGAGCAATAGGATTTGAGGGTTTTCTGCTTTAAAAAGGTCATGTGTTAGTGAGAGCTTGTGCTGGCTCCCTAATCTCTGCAGTTCTAGGAGATCATTTTGATCATTGATTGTTTTTAGGGTTTCCCCTTTTATGGGGGTTGGATTCGCTTTGCTTCCTGGTCTGCCTTG
>JASDQU010012763.1:23499-37426 GCA_032191745.1 Picea mariana
ATACTTTGAGTGTTTATGTTATCTTGTGGGTCCCCTTTTCTTACTGAAAATATTTTCACTGCTTTCTGGGGGATCCCTGGGTGAAACATATAGAAGGTTTAAAAATTGGATTTTAACTCTTGCTAGCTACTTTTACTCTCTGGGCCGTTAACCCCTTCTTCCCATGAGGTAAGGTACAACCCTTCATAGTGTATCCAATCCCAATGCCCAAAAAGGAAAGGGGAGATGGAAGGAATAAAGATGGAAAGTGGTAAGTATGGACATAACAGATGATGCCTCTTCAAAGATCAACCCAGTATCAACCCATCCTAAAGGGAAATCAACTTACTAGGGCACTATGTCACCCTTCCAGGTTTAAACAAGGCAAAGAGTATAATTTCCAAGCAAACGTCATGAAATGAAGAAGGATTCAAATAGAACATGTTAAAGTTATTAAAAAATNAATAGAGGGTCCCTTTGGGGCCATGCTTAAGTCATCTGGCTCTCGGTACTCCATGTCTAAGACTTGTGGGCCTCGAGACGTGATCTCTTTAGTTATCCCTAGGCTAGGGTATAACATCTGGCTCCAACTCGCGGACATGTACTCACCGTAGAGCGCATGAGAACCTAAACATCTATGGTATGACCCGTGCCTACTAAATCTCAAGAAAAGATATTAGTAATCCCCAAGGTGATGATATCACCCCTCGTTCATATGATAAAATAAAAAAATAAAATAATCTCTAGTCTAACATATGATTATGAGCATACATATATACATAATGAAACAATACAATATGAAAAATGCAACTACAACTATGCTAACATGATATGCAATGGTATATATAATGGATGCAAATGCTTACCTACCTCTACTTACTTGTTGGTTGAATTCTAGGTGTAGTCAAATAACCAGTGAAACCATCCTAGCAGTACCTCATAATACCTGCCTATGTGCTTCATCATAAACCAAAACAATGACAAGTCAAGCAAAAAATAAACATGAGTTAGAGCATGCATTATATCATAGGAAGTCATAAATTCTAGCTCATGGAGATGGTAGGGAGGGAGAAAATCATGCCAAGTTAACCTTCCAGAAAAGTGATCAATCCATCTTAGAAAAATATCGTGAGGGGTCAAGTACTCAAAAGGCTAGCTCAAAGAGTCTGAGGGTTGACTACCTTGGACACCATCACTCCCTAGGGTATGAGAAGGGATTAACAATAACTTAGAGGGAAATTGACAACTTCTTGGGGGAAATTTGAAAGATTGAGATAATAAATTTATTAAGGCATTCAACATCCCCTTGAATTCTAACAAAAAAAATTTCCCTAAAGAAAACTTGAAAAAAGAGACATGTTCCCCAACTTCATCCTTAGTGACATAATGAGGTAAAGCAATCAGAGGGAGCTGGAAAACCTTGTCACAAGTATCCTGCTTTAGGCAAGCAACGTCCTCACCTTTATAAAAATGTGAGCACAATGACGGTTGATAATATTCTTCATAAAATAAATCCAAGTGCTCAAAGGAATACTCATCAAAATCCTCAAGGTATGACCAAAACTCATCAGGAGAACATTGTAATGGGTCATCCTTGGGTGATTCGAAAACTTCTGTAATTATGTCATCATCTTGCTACCAAACATCAAAATTATAAGGAACATCATATGGTTGTTGTAAAAGAAACATTAAAATATATCCTTCCATATCATAAATGGGATCCTCACGAGAACCAATAACATCCCACTCATGTCTTCCAACATGTATGAAATCATCAATATTATCAACCATGTCACTACCTTTATCATAACATGAAGGATTTAATGCATCCAAGGGATCCTCTAATATGTCTTCTCTTTCCAAATCATAAAATAAAGCATCATCAAAATATTGGAAAGGGAAGTAACTTGTTGTGTTCACTTCTTGCTGTGTAGGAGTGTCAATGGCTTGGATGACTTCATCAAATGGAAGAGGATCCAATACATCATCCCCAAGACTCGTCTCTTTAATCATCTTTTCGCTTTCATCAGAAAATGAAGGACCTAGCTCTTCCAAGGGTTCCTTTACTTCTTCACCTCCTGAATCATAAAACAAAGTGTCATCAAAAAACTGGAAAGGAAAATTATTCACCTCATTCTCTTCTTCTTGTATAGGAGAGATAAGATCTTGGAGAGCTTCATCAAACGAGGGAGCGGATACTAGTGCTTCATCCTCATAACTCACTTCTTTAGTCAAGTTTTTACTACATTCTATTGAATCATGGGAAAAATATTTCTCCTCTTCAAGGGGTTGACAACTTTCTTCATAAGTCTCTCCTTCTATATCAAAGGGTTCTTGGTATTGAGTATGGTACACATCCCTGAGATCTTCCAAAATCTCAGTGGTGAATCCTTCATCCTCTAGGGATATTGTGAGATTTTGAAGGGCATCTTCATATGCCTCGCATTATGGTTTCAAAAAATCAATAAAAATACTGATGAGGTCTATGAAATATGATATACCATTGTCTTCACAACAACCCTTAATCCAATCTTGCAAAAAAGATCACAGGAAAAGTATGAAAAAATTTACCAGAACATCCTCCACTTCCAATTATATCTCACTTATATACTTCAAGAATTCTACAATGTGAGTAATTGGGAGGCCTCTAAATCTTCGAGAGTTTTTTAAGCATTTTGTATCAAAATAATGCAGTTATCCTTGAAAATTTTCAAAAGAAATAGTCGAATACACTTGTTCCCAGGGCGCCATGATCCCATATCATGGAAATATCACAAAGTTCAGAGTAAGGTGGCACCTTGGAAAAGGTCAGTGGAGTCACCATATATCCTCTTAAGGATTATCAAAGGGAGTGAGGGAATCACCCTTAGTGGAGTTGCGAGGTAAGCCTCATAAGATAAAGGATTTCAAGGAAAGTCTTACCGAAAATGTGTCATTTGAGGATTATTGACTCAGTGTTCCCCGACAAAGGCACAAAAAATGTTATCACACAATCTGTACTTTCCCAAAGCCTAAAGGAAAGTAGGCTGAGATTGGCATGACACAAGGGTAATCCTGTCATTAACCTTTTCTATTTAGGAGGAAAAACCTTCTCCAACGGAGATTTCCCTAGAACTAGTGGGTTGATGAAGGGAAAGAAATCATAAGTGAACTACCCCTCTCTTTAGGTCACTCGAGTCAAGTTTAAGTCTTGAAGGATGAAGAAAAAGAAATATAAAGTGTACCTGCCACTTAACAATAAAACAACAAGTGTTAAAGGAAATAACAAATGATAATGATGCTTCAACAAGATAGTAAACTTGTGAATATATGTTGGCTGTCTATGTATGCAACAAATGACAAGTAGATGACAACGATAAGTAAATGATAACAACTACAAAATTGTATAAAAAAGAACGCACTTGTGTGGACAATGTGAACAAGCATTTAAAGCATCAATGATAATACTTTGTCTTTATGTGAGTTCTCTAAATATATCAACCAACAATTGGATTTAAATAGGTTGTATAAGTTAAATGTAACAACAGTAAGATAGAAGTAATGGCAGCAGTAAACAAGCTTCAGAAATGTACTATACTAAGGCAATTGAACAAACACTTGAGCATATATTGATAGTAACTTGCATTGTACAAATTATGGGTTATTCTAAGGTGGTTGGTAGGATGATGTAGACTACAAATAATGGCTGTAACAGTGAATTATCAACCGTAATTAAGTGGTTGTTAATATCTCTAAGCTAGGTTAGTTAACTAGTTAAAGTTAGTAGGGTAATCAAGTAGGAAACGGTTTGGAGTTTGAGTTTGAAGATACTTGTCAAAGAGTTAGGTTTGACTAGTTCCTTTCTAAGGGTATTGGAGTCAAGTAGGCAGCTTCCTTCAAGGCTGCTAACAAGTGATTTTACACATAATCCAAGAGGGAGAAAGACCKAGGAGGAGTAGCRACTTAAGTCCTCCTAGCTTTGACCTTAAGAAGTGAGGAAGCTAGGGTGTAGGCACTTCTAGGCCCTAGCACCTCCTTCTTCTTGGATTTTTATGGATGTAAAGTACTTTTCACAATAACTAAGTATAAACCTCTAGAGATCTAGCACTTTAGGGCCCTAGGGTTTAAACTAGTTACTAGATCAATATAATAAGGTTAGGCAAATGAAAAGCAAGAAAGTTAGAACTTTAAGTTTCTTACTTCAAGCATTGATTAAAAAATGCAATTTCATAATCTTGTATGAACAAGTAAACCATTATCATAACCATTTACAATGACCAAGAAAAAATCTACTTACTTGCACCAAGAATAATCATGTAAAACCATGCAAGATTGCCACAAAACTTCTTAAAATTTGTCCAAATGCCAAAAACATGCCGTAAAAGAGTAGTTCCCTCCTTATTTCAACCAATAACCATTAGTAGGGAGAAAATTTCAGACCTCCACTCTCCCCAGTGATATTTATCATGAAAATGAATGCCACTTTATGTTTATTTATACCAAAATTTGACCTTTAATTATTTTAGGTCAAAATATCAGGGCCGACCTAGCCAATTTACTACAAAATTACATTTTTACCAAAATAAATTCAATTTTCATATAAATGGTGACGTCATGCCATCCTAGGGTGACGTTGGGCCTCATGTGTGGGATGTTGGAAAAAGGAGATGAAATGTTGGGCCTCCACACATGCCTATAGCCTCATGAATGCCTCCAAGGTGACAACCGTAGCTGACAAGTGACGTCTAGGGTTGTAGAGGTGACTTCCAAGGAATCCCAAGGCCAATGTTCAGGTGGGAGGAGGATGAGACCTTCAGTCTAGGTATTCCACAATGCCTCCAAAGGAAACACCCGTCTTTCATCTGGTGCAAGATTTCAATATCTTCTTACCCATGGCTGGGGTTTCAACATCCATATGTGGGCTTTGAGCCCCCATGAAGGCCCGAGCTAATAATTACCTCATTTGTACCTCTCCATCAGGAAAGGTCTTGCAGAAACAAGTACTCCCTCTAGGGGTTCATAAGTTAGAAGGATCATAACATGTAAATCACACCCAATAATTATATTACCCAAACATGTGCATTAAACACCCCTTAACCCCAAACAAATGATCAAATACATTATGCAATTTGACAAGTTAGTTTTGGAGAGGGTCTTAGGGTGTCCTATTGGGCTAACATCTTTTAAGTTTGGGGTGTTTCCCAAGTGGAATCTAGTCCAAGTCATGTAAGTGTATGAGGTGGAATGGGTAAATATTTGGGCATGGGGTGCATGTGATAATATGGAAATGCAGAGTCTTACCTGTGGGTGCCTTTGTGGAGGGTGAGATACACCTTTCCATGGATGCAGTTGTTTCCTATCCCATTGATTTCCTTTTGTTATTAGCTTTATTTCTTTTGATCTTTTTCTCTTGTGCGTCGAGGGAATAGTTGAGGTCCACTATCCTGGATTGATGACTAGATGTGACAATGTTATCCACAAAAATTTCACGGAAATGAGAAGTATGGATCGTAATGAGACCCCCTTTCTCTTGGCTATTCTACCAAGAGACAGTACCCTAGTTTGGTGACTAGATGGGTGGTAATGTCATACCTCTACATTCCCATGGTCACAATAGGTCGGCTCGTGATGCGACCTTCTATCCATCAAATAGTACCTTCAATGTTTATGTTATCTTGTGGGTCCCCATTTCTTACTGAGAATCTCTTCACTACTTTCTTGAGGATCCCTGGGTGAAGCATATCAAAGGTTTAAAAATTGGATTTTAACTCTTCCTAGCTATTTTTACCCTCTGGGTGTTTATCCCCTTCTTCCCAAGAGGTAAGGTACAACCCTTCATTGTGTAGCCAATCCCAATGCCCAAAAAGGAAAGGGGATATTGAAGGAATAAATATGGAAAGTGGTAAGTATGGAGGGAATGAATGATGACTCTTGAAAGATCCACCCAGTAGCGAATCATCCTAAGGGGAAATCAACTTACCAGGGCACTATGTCACCCTTCCAAGTTTGAACAAGGAAAAGAGCATAATTTCCAAGAAAACATCATGCATATGAAGAAGGATTCAAATACAACATGTTCAAGTACTTAAAAAATTAGAGTGATACATACCATGATACCCAGACTCATTACCTCATGGAGCAAGACTCACTGCTACTTCAGGACCAGGATGGTGTGATGGATATTGTTGCTGGTGATATGTGGACTGCATTGAAGAAAAGAGGGGTCCTTTGGGGCCATGCTTAAGTCATTTCTCTCTCGGTACTCCATTTATAGGACCTATGGGTCTCGAAACATGATATCATTAGTTATCCCTAGGCTAGGGGATAACATCATGCTCCAACTCGAGGACATGTACTCACTATAGAGCGCATGAGAACCTCAACATCTTTGGTATGACCCGTGCCCTCTAAATATCAACAAAAGATATTAGTAATCCCCAGGGTGATGATATCACCCCTCATCCATATGATAAAATAAAAAAATAAAATCATCTCTAGTCTAACATATGATTATGATAAAACATATATACATAATGAAACAATACAATATGAAAAATCCAACTACAAATATGCTAACATGATATGCAATGGTATATACAATGGATTCAAATGCCTACTTACCTCTGATTACCTATTGGTTGAATGCTATGTGTAGTCAAATAACCAGTGAAACCATCCTATAAATACCTCATAATACCTGCCTATGTGCTTCATCGTAAACCAAAACAATGACAAGTCAAGCACAAAATAAACATGAGTTAGAGCATGCATTATATCATAGGAAGTCATAAAGTCTAGCTCATGGAGGCGGGAGGGAGGGAAAAAATCATGCCAAGTTACCCTTCCAGAAAAGTGATCAATCCATCTCAAAAAGGGATCATTAGAGGTCAAGGACTCAAAAGGCTGGCTCAAAGAGTCTAATGGTTGACTACCTTGGACATCATCACTCCCTGGGGTCTGAGAAGGGATTAACAAGAACTTAGAGGGAAAATGACAAATTATCAGGGGAACCCTAATAGATTGAGATAATAAACTTCTTAAGGCATTATAATGAAAATTTATTCCCTAAAGAAAAATTGAAACAAGATACATGTTCCCAACTACATCCTTAGTGACATAATGAGGTAAAGCAATCAGAGGAAGATGGACAACCTTGTCACAAGTATCCTTGATATTCCTATATTTTAAGCTCAAATAGATGCAGATGTTGTAGACAAATGGTTAAACCTTCTAGAATGGTATTTTTCTGTCCATAAATTTTCCAATAGAGAAAAGATTACATTTGCTCTCCTTAAGGCCACCCCCCATGCAAATGTCGCTAGGATACTTTCTGTCAGAAAAAGGAAACAGAGGGATCTACATTATTTGTAGTCGTACCCACTTGGGGTTCTTTCAGGGATGCTATTAAGGAACAATACTAACTTGTTGGAAGTTATAATGACTTATATACAAGATGGACCAAACTACAATATGAAAGGGACCAAGTAGTGCCAGATTTCACCAATGTCTTCCATACCTTACACACCAAGGTGGGTATCAAAGACTATGAGTGACATTTGGTTCCCAAGTACCACATCAGTCTGCATAGATACATCCAGACATAAGTGTAGTTTTTGGACATCTCATCCTTGGGCGTGGCCTATCGATATGCTGTCAAAATCGAGAAGAATATTAAACAAAAGACATGAGATTTTGGGTCTACGAACCCCTCAAAACAAAAGCAGGGAAAAGGTAGCCCCAACCCATAGAACAAAGGGTAGAGAAAGTATTTAATAGCCTCGGGACAACCGGTCTAAACCGAAAAAAAGAAGGACAATGGGAAGATAAAGAAAGACACTGGAAAGTGGTGCGAGTTCCATAAGAGCCCCTGGAATAACACTGCTAAATTCCACTCAAAGAAAAAATTGGTAGCTAAGGTGAAATCCTCTGAATCATGTGTGGGATATTACTTTGAGTCAGAACCAAAAAATGGGAGACAGATCATTGATGCAGAACCCAGTGCCACCGTTACGGCCACCAAGGTCCAACCCAATGAACTTGATGAACCAAAGGAAGGTGAAATCCTCTTTCATTAATAGAAGTGGATGAAGGGTACTCCGTTGCACTTCATTGTTGATAGCGGTAGCCAGAAGAAACTTATCTCAGCAGAGGTCATTAAGAGGTTGGATCTATAGACAAAACCACACCCACAATTGTACACCATCGGATGTCTCCACCAAGGGAGAAATCTCCACATCATCCAACAATGTTTCCTAGACTATGGCATCAAGCCCTTCAAATATGAGGTATTGTGTGATGTCACCCCCCTTGAAGTTTGTGATGTTATTCTGGGCTAACCTTATTTATAGAAACGTCATGTCGTATATGAGTCTAGGCCTCATACTGTTATTATTACTTTTGACAGGAAATTGTACAGGATACCTAAGGTAGTCCCATATACTATCATTTCCTTGATCTCTTCCAAACTGATCCATATGGATATCAATGGCCTCCCACCTATTTCAACTGTCTCATTTTGGAAGTTTCCCAATTTGGCAGTTTTTTTCCTAGTTTTCGGGTCCCTGACTTCCGGGGTCGTTTTGAGGCCCTAAAGAAAGTTTTTAGTGCTCGCCACAATCAAATTGTAGATAAAGTCATATTCTAATGGAAACATCTATATTCCTCAAATAGACCTTTCCAACAGGCTATCATGTGCCTAAGACAAAGATCATATGCAAAAGTTATGACCCTAGGAAGTTGGTGTATTAGCTTACCCCAACGGGGCCCACATGATATTTGGTGCTTCATCTCCTAGGGTTAGGTTTTTGGATGTCTAGGGTTTTTGCATTCCTTTTTATTGTAAAAGGCTTGGAGAGCCTCAATATAACCATCTTCTTGCGAATGAGTGCAACTGTCACATCTCTTCTCAGAGATAAGCCGCCACCATTCTAACAAGTTTGTTTTTTGCTGCATTTTATAGTTTCAACATATTTTCTTACTGAATAGAAAATGGTTTTACTATATCTTCATTATTGTATCTCTATTATTATTATGTCTCTATGTTAAGAATAATAATAATCTATATTCATTTTCGTCCTGATCATAAAATCTAGATTAGTGGTATCAGAGCAGTGTTCTCCTTGTCGTTCTTAATGCATGTCTGCAACGAGGTCAGGGTACAAAGAATTGGGTCTCGAGCTTGTTTATATTGAGGACAAAATCTCTCGCATGCCCAAGTGACCTCTCATGGAAGGAGAAAATAAAGATGACGGGACAAGAGATCCTTCCAAAATGTTGCTCGAGGAATCCCTCACACAACAGAGGAATGAAATGATGGTTAGTTTTGTGCAAATCCTTCAGCGACTACCAACATACAACTCATCTTCCTAGAATGGAGGCGCCACCCCGTTAAAGGTACAAATCAACTTTGATATTCCCATATTTTAATATTAGATAGACGTAGATGTTGTAGACAAATGGTTAAATCTGCTAGAAGGGTATTTTTCTGTCCATAACTTTTTGAACAAAGAAAATATTACGTTTGCGCTCCTCAAAGCCGTCCCCCATGTCAAAGTTTGGTGGGAGAATTTATGTGAGCAAAAGGAAACAGAGGAACCCTCATTATTCAAAATTGTGGTCACCTATGAGTCCTTCAAGGATGCTATCAAGGAACAATACTACCTTGTCAAAAGTTATGATGACATGTATACAAAATGGACCACACTACAACAGAAAAGAGACCAAGTAGTGCCAGAGTTGACAAATATCTTCGATACCTTGCGCACCAAGATGGGTATCAAATATTCTAAGAGACATTTGGTGCTCAAGTATCACGGTGGTCTACATAGATACATACAGGCCGAAATGGATTTTTTTGACATATCATCCTCGGGCGCGGCCTATCAATATGCCATCAAAATCAAGAAAAACCTTAAACAAAAGACATGGTAATTTGGGCTTGGGAACCCCTCACATCAAAAGCAAGTAAAAGGAAGCTCCAACCTACAGAACAAAGGACAAAACAAATATAGGCAGCCTTAGGAGAACCAGTCTAGGACACAAGCAAAGAAGGACACCAGAAAGAAAAAGAAAGATACTGGGAAGTGGTGCGACTTCCATAAGAGCCCTTGGCATAACACCACTGATTTCCGCTCCAAGAAATCATTGGTGGCTAAGGTGAAAGATTCTAAATCAGATGTGGGTTCTGACTCTGAGTCAAATCCAGAAAGGGGGAGATGGACTATTTCCACAAAACCCAATGCCACTATTTATACCACCATGGTCTAGCTCGCTGAACCAGATGAGCTAGAAGAAGGTGAGTGCCTCTTTCATTCACATATGTGGGTAAAAGGCACCCCACTGCATTTTATCATTGATATCATTAGACAGAAGAACCTCATATCAGAAGAGGTCATCAAGCGACTATCCCTACCGATAATTCCACACCCACATTCCTACACCATTGGATGCCTCTGCCAAGGAAGCGATCTCTGTGTCAGTCAACAGTTCCGCTTGTTGTACGATATAGAGCCCGTCAAAGATGATGTATTGTGTGATGTTGCTCCTATCGAAGTTTGTAATGTTCTTTTGGGACAAACTTATTTATGGAAATTTCATGCTGTATATGAGTCTATGCATCGCAGTTTTATTATTACTTTGAACAGGAGATTATTCCAAATACCTGAGGCAGTCCCACCTAGTACGATTTCCTTGATCTTTTCCAAGAAATGTAGGAAGGTCATCTCTTAGACTGGTAAGTTTTTCTTCTTCATGATTCTCTCTTAGAGTGAATGAAATATTGTGGCCACATCCAGGGCCTCTGTGACTGACCTCTCCACACAACATAATAAAGTGGAAAAAGTCTTGGTAGAATACAAACATATCTTCTCCTCACCTACCGAGGTACCTCTACACTGTCAGGTCAAGCATCCCATCGATTTGACTCTCGATGCACCGCTTCCCAATGGGCTAGTCTAGTGCCACTCTTTGTTAGAGAATGATGAGATCAAGCAATATATCAAAGAAATTATCCACAAGGGGCACATCCATACCAAATCATTGCCTTGTGGGATCCCAATTGTGTTAGTGCATAAGAAAGACGAGACTTGGTGACTTTGCATTGATTACCGAGCCCTAAATAAAATCAGAGTCAGGAACCGATACCCAATTCCAAGAATTGACGATCTCCTTGATCGAGTCAAGAGGGGAAAATACTTCAGTAAGATTTATTTGAAGTCTGGTTACCACCAGGTCCCCATAGAACAGATAGATGTATGGAAGACCGCCTTTAAGTCAAAATAAGGTCTTTTTGAATGGATAGAAATGCCCTTTGGTTTGCCAATTCTCCAACAAATTTCATGAGGATGATGGACGATATCCTAGGACATTTCACCAATAATTTTGTGGTGGTGTATTTGGATGACATCCTAATCTACAACAAGACTTGGGAGGAACACTTGCAACATATTCAATAGGTTCTAGACACCTTGCAACAACGTAAGTTATATGCCAACTTCGAAAAATTCTCCTTTGGAATGGACAGGGTCCAATACCTAGGTCACATCATGGATCAACATGGTCTGCATGTGGATCCAACTAATATCCAAGTCATCCGTGACTGGCCATCCCCACCCACACTCACTGAGCTTAGGATATTCTTAGGCCTTGCTAATTTCTATCACAGGTTTGTGTTGGGATTCTCCCATATTGCATGGGCCCTCAACCAAGTAACCAGGGGTGGTGGTAAGGAATAATTTGTTTGGGGTTATTCCAACAACAAGAATTCAATGATTTAAAGTAATGCTTGTGATAAGCCCCAATACTTTCATTAACAGACCTACAACAACCCTTTGAGATCGAGACATATGCTTTGGACTATGTTGTGGGTGCAGTTCTCCCTCAACACGGCCACCCTGCAGCCTATCATAGTGAGATACTATCAGATGTTGTCTATAAGTACCCTACCTATGACAAATAAATGTACTCCATTGTACAAGCCTGCCACCAGTGGAGACATTACATTCTTGGGAAGGAGACAATCATCCACACGGATCATAAACCACTGCAGTTCATGCAGACATAAGGAAAATTGTAGAATGACCACCATCAAAAGTGGTCCACATACTTGCAACAGTTCCACATCAACATCAAATATAAAACATGCAGTACCAATCGAGTCACCGATTTCCTCAGCTGACCTCCAGTCGCGACACTCACCATGGTGCTAGACTCTTGCAACCACGAGAACTTAGGATGGGCCAACCTCTATGAGACTGACCCTGACTTCACCACCACATACAAAATGTTTGGTGCAAACTTAGTTGTCGCTAATTTCCATCTTCAGGATGGGATATTGTGTCGACTAGGCCACCTCTACATTCCATCAAGTGAGTGAGCGAAGCTTATTTGGGAATCCCACTATAGATGGGTGGTAGGACACTTCCATGTCGAAAATACAGTAGTAGTGTTGTAGAAGAATTTCTATTGGCCGAAACTTTGACATGATGTCAACAAGTATATCAGATCCTGCACTGTTTGCGCTATTTCCAAACTGACCACTAAGAAAAAGGGCATGTACACCCCCCTTCCTACTCCTAACAAGCCATNAGTAGTGGCCACTACCAAGCTCTTCTTTGAATGAGTCTGGGTACATTTTGGAATCCCACAAACCATTGTCTCAGATCAGAAGAGTCAGTTCCTCAACACATTCTGGTCGAGCTTCTGGTCACTACTGGACACCAAGGTTACCAAGTCCACTTCCTTCCACCCCTAGAAAAATGGACAAATTGAGGTCGTCAATCGGATGATAGTGCATATAGGCAAGTGGCTTACCCAGGGCCAAATTCAGCAGAAATTTCCTCATCTGATGGGGGAACTCAATGCAATGGAGACCATTTCTACCTAAGGGGGGAGGATTGATCCATATGGATTTCAGTGGTCTCCCACCTATTCCAACTGGCTCATTTTGGAAGTTTCCCAGTTTGGTAGTTTTTTCCTAGTTTTCGGGTCCTTGACTTCTGGGGCCATTTTGAGGCCCTAAACAAAATTTTTAGGGATTTACACAATAAAATTATAGATGTAGACAGAATCTTATGGAAACATGTGTATTCCTCGGATATACCTTTCCAATGGGCTATCATGCGCCTAAAACAAATATCGTACGCAAAAGTTACAACCTCCAGAAGTTGATGCACTAGCTTACCCCAACGGGGCCAACATGACTTTTGGTGCTTCATCTCCTAGGGTTAGGTTTTTGGATGTCTAGGGTTTTTTCATTCTTGTTTATTGTAAAAATTCTTGGAGAGCCTCATTGTAACCATCTTCTTGTGAATGAGCGCAGTCGTCACATCTCTTCTCAGAGATAAGCCGCCACCATTCTAGCAAGCTTGTTTTCCGCTGCATTTTACAGTTTCAACATATTTTCTTATTGAATAGAAACCATTTTTACTGTATCTTTGTTATTATTTTGTCTCTGTGTTAAGAATAATAATAATCTGTATTCATTTTTGTTCTGCTCATAAAATCCGGATCACAAGCAATGTAGGAAGGTTATCTCTTAGACCAGGAAGTTTTTCTTCTTTGTGATTCACCCTCAAAGTGAGAGGAAGGTTGCAGCCACATCCATGGTCTTCATGACAGGTCTCTCCATGCACTATAAGAAAGTGGATAAGGTCATGGAAGAATACAAAGAAACCTTCTCCTTTCCCATTGGGGTACCTCTACATTGTCAGGTCAAGCACTCAATCAATCTGACCCCCGGTGCACTGCTACCCAATGGGCCAGTTGTTATCCACATTTTTGGTTATCAAGATGATGACATGATAATGACAGGGTGATGGAAGATCTAACTCTTCATTTAGATCATTTTCATGAAGAAAGTTACACTTGTCATTTTCTCCAAATCACTTTTTTGGAAATATTACGCAGGCTACATATATACTATCCTGCGGAAATACTTGATTTCCGCATGCTGCATTCAGCCTGACTGCGG
>JASDQU010012763.1:45430-56698 GCA_032191745.1 Picea mariana
ATATGCCAAAGGCAAAACACTTATCATAAGGTAACACCAGAGGTTATGCAACTGCTGAGAGGGGTGCTCGTTTCCACCCAACCGTAGGCTCAGCGACTCCCAGCGGATTTACCACTAGCCACCCCCGAGCCGAGACCACGATGTTGTGAGATTGTGTCTCTGTCTGCCAGTGACTAGGAGCGAAGGTTACTCTCCTTCCTCTCTTCTATCACTCACTCTGCATATTGCCAGAGTTCTCTTCCTCCCCTCGCGTCTGCCTCCCCAATCGCTTCTACCCCACGCCTTATCCTCTTGCGAAGTTGCATGTGGCGCGATTTCCCTCGCACTGGTCAGTCATGATGGCTCTACGGATGGGTGGTTCACCTCCCCATCCCTCATTAATTACTGAGGATCCATCTTCCTGTCAGCCTGCGAGACATTTAATTCGGGTCCAGCGAGCCGCTTTTGGTTCTCCAGGCCAGTGAAGTCCAAATACGGTATTAATTCTCGGTGGAAGTTAATGCCACCTTTCTAGGTGCCTTCCACCACCATCGTGGTCTCTTTTTCAGTACATCCCCTCTCAACAGTCCTACAATATAAATTCATAATGTTATTCACATTCATTGACCTTTCCCATAAGGTCCATTCACATCACATATTCACATTCATGAGTTTGCCACAGTTCTGGCCAGTCCAGTTACTTTACAAACTGGGGGAAACAGGGTGTTACAATGATCCTTCATATGGCCAAGCGTCAACAATTTGGGTTGTGCATTGGCCTAAGATTGGCACTAGCTCCTAGATTCAGGCGCTTTCCATGGGACCTATGTTCAAATGATAACTCCGCGCGTGCCCTGGTAGGGTTAGGCCCCTGATCTTGTGGGATCTCCCGAGATACGAGGGTTGGCGCTTATCCCCCTTCCCACGCTCGCCTTTCGCTTGGTTCTGTGGATAAGTCACATGGTATGTCGAGGGCTGGGGCTAGGCCCCAACCCATTCCTCCGATCATATGGCACTATCCACTTTATATATAAGGGTGTAGGCTTGTATACACAAGTCCTACCTTTGGTGCTTTGGTGTTAGGCATGTCCAAAGTCCTTTCCACCTACCAACAAGACGTGGGGTCCCTTCGCATGAGTTACACAAATTTTTACATAGCCAACAACTAATTACGGGGTGCCATGTAGCAGCTCACGCTTGGGCCACATGGCACCTCCACCTTAACACAACCACATGCCACATGTCCAGAAGCTATTGGTCCATAACTGCATCACCTGTCCAATTAGTACGTCACATGTCGCCACCTTCTTCTTCCATGTCAGCATCATGAAAATAGCTTGGTGATGTCATGTTGATGTCGGCATTGACTTTTTGTCAGTTTGACCATTGACTTTTTGGTTGTTTGAGAATCTGATCAGAGTGTGATAACTCTTGCATACAGAGCCTGTTTGAGAAAGTAAATATATGGCCAAAATCAGGACAACGAGACGGTTGCAATGGAGTTAGTTTCATTCAATTTCGAGAAATTTCAGTTTTGAGCATTTTTTGGACCTAGGGAGCCTCCTCGATCATTCCTCCCCACTTGGAATATTTTGGACCACCAAAAGTATGCTTTTACTCAAGTAAGTAGTGGGGGTACTTCCTCCCCACTTGTCCTATATCATCCATCCTTTCTGTTGGGACAATGATCACCTGACTAATCACAACAAACATAAAAACTAAGATAGCATTGTTTATCAAAGTAATCATCCCATTTATCGCACAATCATCTACATTCGTTGTCGCATTTAACAACCATACACCATTGAATAGCAGAAAACTAAACAACAATACTGAATATGCGAATGAGAATGACAAAACATGCTTCTCCTTCTGAACAGGAATAGTAATCAAAGTATGCAGTTGAACCTCATGTTGTACTTATTGTGACACTTCATGATTGTTAGAAACATACTGAACCATCTCATGTTTATCATCACTAACTTCTTGTTTTGTTACAGACATAAGTGTTAAAAATTTTCTTGCATTTACCATTATTTTTAATTGACCTGTAGTTGCAAAAGATCTGTCAATTTTTATGCGATGATCACGAACAATATACTCTTTCATACATTTCTTGAAGCAATATTTATTTTCCTCCCTATAGAATATGGTTTTTCTATCATAAAGGTATGGGATTCCCTGGAAAATTCCACATATGTCCAATGGCACTATATCAAGCTCTACTTCATCAACATAATTAGAAGTGATTGAAAACTTAATTTTAGATTGTTTGGTTACTTGCAAATTATTATCACCACATATCCATCCTAATGGATATGGTCTAGGACGTGGCTTAGTTTCAAGTCCCAAATTATTTACAACCTCTTCACCGATTAAATTGGCTTGTGATCCATTGTCTACAAGAGTATCAACTTCAACATTATTTGTTATGACCCTTATGTGGAAAAGTTCACTCCTTTTACACTCATCATTTACATCAACAAAATTAGAAGAGCTAGTACTTGCAATAGAGTTTATACCTCGGATTCCCATAGCTACAATTTTTGTCTCATCACCGAAGTTTGATCCCAGATCCACTTGAACTGTTGCAGCGGTGGTATTCTTTCTTCCTTGGTTGGCATACTTCTTTGGCTTCAAATCAGGATGTAAGATTCAACAATGATTTCCATCATGGCCTACCTTCTTGCAATGCTTGCAAGTAGGCTTCTCCTTTCTTGTTGTGGTTGTCTTCTTCTCTTTCTCTTTTCTTTTCCCTGAATCCTTTCCTTGCCAAGTATCTATAGAAACACTATCACCAACATTCCCTTTACTTGATTCAATGTGAATGTCTTGTACACATACTTCATCAAAGTTAGAAGGATTTAACATAATAATAGTGTGCTTGAGATAAGAATGTAAACCACCAATGTATTTTAGGAGTGTCTCTTGTGTATATAAAGGAATACCTAAATTTAATGCTTTCTTACAAAATGTTTGAGTATATTCTTGTACACTTTGATTCTTAGCCTGCCTTAAACTTTGCCAATTCATCATTTCCTATTGCATGTATGTTAATGGATAAAATTGTTTCTTCAAAGAAGTGATAAAATCATTCCAGGAAGAGATTGTTTTACCATTTTTCTTGAGATCATATTTAGTTTTGCTTTGGACCCACCATATGAGAGTTTTTCCTCCCAATTTGACACTTGCAAGTTGGATCTTTGTTTCATCATCAACAATCCTTTGTATCTTGCAATAGACTTCTAACTGCCTAACTTAATTATCTATCTTTTTTGCATCTAATTCACCATCATAATTGGGTAAATTAAACTTTACATCTAACTTTAATAAAGGCATATCAGAAGAATGATGAGTTTTTTTAGGTTTATTTTCCTTGGAGGAATGTATGCTTTCTTCACTTGTAGATGACAAGGATGAAGGAGAAGAAGGTTCTAAAGGTCCACCACCTCCAACTCCTCCTTCTGCTCTTACTGAAGATTCACCTTCTTCAACTTTTGGATTCCTTCATTGTCCCTTTTCATGGTAAAGTTCCTCTACTATGGATTACATCAATTGAAATGCCTCAAAGAAATCATCCTCAGATGAAAAAGGACCTAGTTTTCTCGGTGAGGACATCTCTTTTTATGAGGTCTCCTTTGAATCTCTAAATTAAGAGAATCAAGTTGGCCTTCTCCTCACTTGAGTTTTGCTCTGGTGAGCATCCAATGCTTGCAATTATTATCAAACCTTCAAAACCAAATGCTCTGATACCATAAACTTGATCAAAAAATGATAGGTTTTACTGACAAATCGCAAGTTAAGTTTAATATATTTTATGCATCGGATCGATAAGAACGTGAAACACACAAAACTCTACAACTTGTTGTGGAATTATAACTATGACTTTTACTTGATGCTCATTAATGATGAAAGAGTTCAACCATTATAAACCATGTTGCAAATTAAGAGAAGAGAACAACAACTAATAAAAATAAATAGAGACAAGAACTTGTTAACTGAGGTCACCAATCGTTGGCTACGTCTTCGGGCCCGCTTCCAAGTGGAGGACCTCTTTATTGCTCTTCAAATGCTCAAGTTCTCTTTACAATGGATCTTTGCTATTACAAAAGACTTATGATCTATTGTACAAGACCTCCTTGTTCAGATACATACAAGACTCATCAAACTCCTCTCAAAGACATGAGAAAAATGCCTCTCAAAACATGAGAAATGGCCAAATTACACAAACTGCTCCTCAAAATCCCTGCATCAAAAAGTTACCTCTCAAGCTCAAAAATCCTAGTTTATATAGTTTTTAGGTTCAACAAGAGAATCCCAACTTCTCCTGAAGATCTGACCTCTTTTTGGGATCAAATCCCCCTTCAAATGGCCCAAATATCCTCAAAAAACCAATTATGGGCCAAAACTTAAGGTGAAATACCCACTTTGTAACAAAAATTAAAAAATACACAAAGTAGACCCTTTTTGGTTGCACACACCCCTTTGAAAAGATCACATGATCCTTCATATGGCCAAGTGCTATCCCTTTGGGCTACGCGCTGGCCTAAGATTGGAGCTAGCTTCTAGATTCGGGCGCTTTACATGGGAACTTTGTTCAAATGATAACTCTACGTGCGCCCTAGTAGGGTTAGGCCCCCGGTCTTGTGGGATCTCTCGAGATCTGAGGGCTGGATCTTATCCCCCTTCCCGCACTCGCCTATCGCTTGGTTCCATGGACGGGTCACATGGTATGTCAAGGGTTAGGGCTAGGCCCCAACTCATTCCTCCGATCATATGGCACTATCCACTTTAAATATAAGGGCGTAGGCTTGTATACATAAGTCCTACCTTTGGCACTTTAGTGTTAGGCCTGTCCGAAGTCCTTTCCACCTACCAATAGGTTGTGGGGTCCATTCGCATGAGTTACACAAATTTTTACATAGCCAACAACTAATTATGGGGTGCCACATGGTAGCCCACGCCCGAGCCACATGGCACATCCACCTTAACACAACCACATGCCATGTGTCAGACAACTATTGGTCCATGCCTGCATCACCTTTCTAGTCAGCACATCACATGTCACCACCTTCTTCTTCCACGTCAACATCATGAAAATAGCTTGGTGATGTCATGTTGTCGTCAGCATTGACTTTTTCCCTGTTTGAGAATATGATCAGAGTGTGATAACTCTTGCATACAGAGCCCTTTTGAGAAAGTAAATATATGGTCAGAATCAACGTGATGGGACGGTCACAATGGAATTGGTTTCACTCAATTATGAGAACTTTCATTTTTTAGCATTTTTTGGACCTGGGGAGCCTCCTGGATCACAAGCACGGGAGATAATCCATGATCGCAAAGGAAATGAAATAGTTAACTATGCTTGGGGTTTGAGGGAAGTGTCTAATAACTTGGTAGAAGCCTACGCATTAGGGTCTGGCCTTAACATGGTCAAGGAGGATGGAATCAGAAGACTACTGATGTTGGGTGACTCTTTGTTTATAATCCAAGTTGTAATCGACAAAGGAAATCCT
The DNA here is from genome assembly GCA_032191745.1 of Picea mariana. Classification (NCBI taxonomy): domain Eukaryota; kingdom Viridiplantae; phylum Streptophyta; class Pinopsida; order Pinales; family Pinaceae; genus Picea; species Picea mariana. Next base: position 50,929 of record JASDQU010012763.1, read on the forward strand.
TTTGACACCAAATTAGTAACCCTATCAAATGTTCGGCACACTCTTTCAAAAAAAAAAAAATCTTTCACATCAAGCGAGAACTAAATGCCGAAGTGGATATGTGGGCCAATAAGGCCAAATTATTCCAACAAGGAATGCTTTTCTTGAATGGGGTGAATATCTCGTTACATATTCCATAGTGCAATGAAGCTTGGGGGTGAAGCTCACGACAATTACAATCACAATTTTGAATGCTTTTCGTATCTATTTGTCTAATAGTATAGTACATTAGAATAGCCACTAGTGGGAATACTTGGAAGTCAAGTTCAATGTTAGAAGTCTTAGTCAATATGTTAAATGTAGAAAATAGACTAGTTTTTGAAGCTATTTCTAGATCCATTTTTTAATGTAAATTCCAGCTATTACCTTGGTGCAACCCTCCTTTTATAATATACAATCTCTTTCCTATTTCAATTAAAAAAATGATGAAACAAAATACAAATAAAAATAAACAAAATAATGTTGTTTGTAATTTTGGAAATAAACTGTGTATGGACTTTTTGAAACGTTCAATATTTTGAATGGACACTCCACCCATCATTAGAGTTGTTGAAGCTATAAATATGAAAAGAGTGTTAAGGTAGAGATAAACATAATCTTTATAAATTAGCCATTGTAAAAAATGATAGACAATAAAAATGAAATAAATGAAAATAAACAAAAGATAAAAATAAATTAAAAACTAAACAAAAAAATAATTAGAAAAACACAAAGTAAACGAGAGAGGGAAATTCTGGAAATCACTCAACCCCCCGCACCATGCTTTCCCATCCACATGTGACCCTCCCTCTCCCGCTCCCCATCTATACATTGTGTTTTTCATTTTTGTTTAGCTAGTTTTTATTTTTTTTTAAATGTTTTTTAATATTTTTAATTTCTATAATGTTAATTTATTTTTTTCTTTTTAAATTTTTTCAACTTTCAATTTTTTAATAAATTATGTTTTTTATTGTTTTTTTTTCAACTTTCAATTTTTTAATATTTTTTTTTTATTTGTTTTTAGAATAAAAAATTAAAAAAATAGTCCTTGTTACCTTTTTCTTTTTAATTATATTTGAAAAAAAATTCAAGTGTTACATAGATTTTTCTATTTTTTTTAATTTTAATTTTTCTAAATTGTGTTATGCATTTTTTTTAAACTTTGTTATTTTTTATTTTTTTCTTTTTCGTTTTAACTTGTTTACTGAGTTTTTTTTTCTTTCATTTTTTAACATAAATTTAGAGTTTTTTTTTTTTTAATAAAGAGCTTTTCAACTTTTCGATTTGAGAGCATATTTTAATGTTTTTATTTTCTATGGTACTAGTTCTTAATGCCACAGTTCTAGTTAAGTCATAATTTTAACTCCAAAAAAATATTGGTGCTATTATAAGCACCACTTTTCGATTCAAGGGTCAATTTTATGTAATAGTATTGGTTGTCAAGGTCGCAATTTCAGTCAGTTCATAATTTTAACCACCCCAAAAAAGGTGCTAGTGGTAGCACCACTTTTTGAAATAGGGGATGGTTTTGGTGTTTTTGACCTGAAAATATAGGTTTTTTGGGCTATAGTTCTCGTTTTGAGCTCATAGTTTTCATTAAGTGGGTAACTATGATGTGGGATTTCAAAGTATAATCACCAATTTAAAGGCACACATTTTCATGACAACTGCCACATTTCATAGAACCTCTATTAACAATCACGATTTAAAAGTTGTTCACTGCATATATCAATGTGTCTCTTGGGAAACCCATTGGTGAATAAAGTTGTGGGTGCTACCATTGTCAATTAGGACAATAAATTTGCGATGCTTGTTGTAGCCAATTAATTTAAGGGTTAGGGGAGATGAAATTCCAATCAATGCATGTAAGGATATTTTAGGTTCCACATCTGGTTGATCAGAGGAACGAATGCCATCATCAAGCTAAGGAAGAGGTTCTTGGGGGAGAGAATTAACATCATCTTCTGAAATGTCCTTGAAATGGCCATAAAAAGTTTTTGCTCCTTACATTTGTGCCTAGGAAAATAATTTTCATCACAATTGTATCAAAGGTCATTAAGTTGATGTTCTTCCATTTCAGCATGGATTAATTTGTGGATATTGAGAGGAGGATAGGGAGGAGAGGTATTGATGGGATGGGGATTAGAAATACTAGATTATTTTTTTAAATTTGAGCATTGACCACTTATTGTGCTTCCCTTGCTCGTTGAGTGGCTTCAAGCCCAATGGTAGGGCGATCCATTAATATTTGAGCATGGATTTCTTCCTTCATGCCATTAATTAAGAAATCTTAGAAAAAGGTATTAGATAGACCTTCAATGTGGAATGCAACTTGCTTAAAAGCATAGATGTAATATTCAACTATACTCGGTTGTTTAAGCTTGGTCAAGCATCCCAAATGATGAGTATTGGATTCAAAAAATTCATAAAGATCAATGAAAAAGTGTGTCCAAGCAATATAACCTATATGGGAATTCTTACGCCATTGCCACCACTCAGGGTCTAAATACAATACACTGACACAAAGTTTCATTAAATCATCAATGATGCCATGCAATGAAAATTAGTGTTCCATTTGAGTAACCAAACCAGTGGGGTCAGAGCTTTAAAATATTTTCACATCCACTTTAGAAAGGTGTAGATCACGAACAAAGGTGTTAGAGTGAAACCCCGTGGAATGGGATGATTCAACACCCTCTTGGGGGAAAGGTTGTTCTCGGGATTGATTGACCAAAAATTTAGAAAAAAAGTCAGACAGTTGGTTCAGTACTATGTCTAGTTTGGTGAGCTTGGCATTAATTGTAACAAGTTGGTCTTTAAGTGTAGCAAAGTTTTGATTAGTAATAGCTTGGGCTTATGAAAATTTGGTTTGCAAGTCCTCACATACATTTTCCAAGTTAGCAATGGTTTCCATAATCTTAGTTCCAGGTTTCCTTCTTGATGGGGTGCAACAGAAATATTACTCTAAAAAGTTGCTCTAAAATTTGTGATGTGTCAAATAGAAATATTCAAAGCAGAAATTGCCAATATTACTCAAGTGTATTGCAAAAAGAAATAGAATTGCAAACATAATGGACAATATGAATCATAATATTATACCTTTATTAAGATATGGAAGTAATGATCATTTTCCTCTTCGAGGGGGCAACCTCCAATAAAGAAAATCTCATATTACAATTGATTTCCAAGACATTTTACAATGTTTCTACATCTTTATATAGTACTTCCTATCCCCTAAAAACATTGTAGAGAGGAAGTTTCTAGTAGTGAAACCGTTTAGAAAGCCTTCTTACAATAATGTTGTTCACGTTACTACACACGGCATTATTTACTAATGATGGCCTCCATACGTAACAATACATAGTAATATATCCACTTACGGGTTTAGGGAGGTTAGGACCCTAACAAAAAGCACTCTATGCCATAAACATCTTTCACATTTGTGTTGATTTTCCACCTTTGTAGGCAATGGTTGATGAAGGCAGTGCTTTGAGAAATTCAAGCATGGATAATATTTTGAGATTAGATCATTTCATTAACAACCAACTAGAACGGTGTACAATAGTTACTAGTAAACCCTACTAGGTCTATAAGTAAGCTATGTGTGTTACTAAGTAGTTTCTTACAAGATTTGAGGTTGTTGTTTACTATTTTTTCATTGAGAGCATGTGCATATGCACCATAACATCGTCATCCAATCCCTATACAGTTGGCCATAACATATACACTTGGGTAAAAAATGCATATATAGGATGCATCATATTGATGAATATGTCTAGTCTAATAGGCAATAACTTATGTAGTCTATTAAAATGTATTCAGGAGTTGGATCCATTTGCTAATAGTCTTAGTGGATCGATTGCACTTATCTTTTTAATCTATGTAGGGACATGGTTATACCAAGTCGTTGAAATATAAATTGAAATCACTCCTATGAAAAAACCAATACTTAAATGTTTAAATTGTTTTTCATTTAATTCTTTCTATAAACCTATGAAAATATAAAAGAAGCATAGGTCACATTATGGAGCTAGAAAAAAGGTAATGTTTGCATATAGCAAATAGTAGCTAGGTGGTGATTGTATATCTCTTGTCAATGAAAGCCATACATATAAATACATCTAATACAATTGGATATGCTTCTCTCATCTTAATTTGCGACTAGCATAGATAATAAGCTAAAGATTATTACTATAGCACTCCATTTAAAATTGCTATTACTTATCGCAAACATGTAAATGCATATAATACAATTGGATATGCTTCTCTCATCTTGATTTGCTACTAGCAAGGATATTGAGAGAGATTATTACTATAACACTCCATCTAAAATTGCTATTACTCATCGCACCATAAAACATTGCATCAAAATTTGCTTCAAGGCCTTGTATCGAAATTTCTACATTGCAAAAATTATTCACGAGAATGCTTCTTCCAGTCCTAGTTAGCCAAAACACTCCTATTTTTCTGGAGCACTTTGCAAAGTATATATAAGTAATATAATATTGTTGCACATGATTAAAGATCAATTCACATCCATTCAAAGCATTAAATGCTTTTAATGAAAGTTGAGATTACTCTTAAGCTAAATAATAAGAAGTCAACTATTAATCGAATTCTCTAGTACCTACTACGAAGGTAGCAACTACTGAGCCATGGGCGATGTATGGTCGAGAGCATTTCAACAACGCTTGCGTCATCATTGCACAATTGTTTTCTAGAAAGGCCAACTGTACTACGAGTGCGATGTATTCAAGTGGTTGCAGAAATGCACAAGCTTTCGCGCATTTCTGGACAGTTTCATTGAATTTTTTCCTGCCGCTTTCGTGCATCGCAAGTGAGATTCCACCTAGGAGGCAATTTAACGTGGGACCTACTAATGCTGTCTCAACGAACTTCAAGGAAAAACGTTGAGGCCAAGCGCGTCTCGTGTCACTTCACGAGGTATTTCTTATGATCCATCTACCACGCGGTATTTGTACACAATTTTGTGGATGCGAAGGCTTTGCAGTGTGCACCGCAATTTGTACACGAAGGCTTTGCAGTGTGCACCACCTCTTGAAAAGAATCTCAACGATTCAATTCATGTTCATGATGGACAGTTTGATTGAATTTTTTCCTGCCTCTTGCGTGCATGGCAGTGCGACTCCAATTGCGAGGCAGTTAACGTGGGACCTACTAGTGCGAAGTTTTAGGAAAAACGTTGGATTGCGTTCTTGGCAAAGCGGCGAGCGCGTATCGTCTCACCTCACGCGGGATTTCTTATGATCCATCTTCCACTAGCTACCTATATGTTGTAGACAATTTCGTGATTTCTTATGATCCATCTACAACTAGCTACTTATATGTTGTAGACAATTTTGTGGATGCGAAGGTAGTGTGGAGTTGAGAACTGCAGCTATCAAACCGGGGCTTTCTGTTCTATGTGTTGTGTGTTAGTCTCATCATTTCCTTGAGGAGATGGCCGCCTACTCACAAGTTTCTTACAGCAAGAGAGGAAGAAATGAATATTGGAATGACGGATTTTCTTTGCCAGACGCAAAGCGCACCATTAGCAGAACGTTGGCTTATGACAGTGATCTAATGAGCTTGCTCGACAAGATCGATGATATGGATAACATTGACAATAATCCAGAAGGGAATCATGCTGTGAATGAGCTTGACGGCGAGATCGGGTTCAACGCGGTTCTAAAGTCTCTGGAAGAGGAAATTGGGTTGAAGGCCCAAACACGTAATGATATTGAGTCTACTG
>JASDQU010012763.1:56748-67814 GCA_032191745.1 Picea mariana
GCGTATCGTCTCACCTCACGCGGGATTTCTTATGATCCATCTTCCACTAGCTACCTATATGTTGTAGACAATTTCGTGATTTCTTATGATCCATCTACAACTAGCTACTTATATGTTGTAGACAATTTTGTGGATGCGAAGGTAGTGTGGAGTTGAGAACTGCAGCTATCAAACCAGGGCTTTCTGTTCTATGTGTTGTGTGTTAGTCTCATCATTTCCTTGAGGAGATGGCCGCCTACTCACAAGTTTCTTACAGCAAGAGAGGGAGAAATGAATATTGGAATGACGGATTTTCTTTGCCAGACGCAAAGCGCACCATTAGCAGAACGTTGGCTTATGACAGTGATCTAATGAGCTTGCTCGACAAGATCGATGATATGGATAACATTGACAATAATCCAGAAGGGACTCATGCTGTGAATGAGCTTGACGGCGAGATCGGGTTCAACGCGGTTCTAAAGTCTCTGGAAGAGGAAATTGGGTTGAAGGCCCAAACACGTAATGATATTGAGTCTACTGATGAGAAGGGCAATAATGATCAGATGGGTTCAATTAAAGAAGGGGAATTGTCAGAATGGAATTCTGAAGCAACGAGCTCAGTGTTTGATATAAGAATTTTCAAGAATTACGATGATGTTGGCGCAGAGCTTTGTTTCTTGGCAGATCATATTTCTCCCAACGAATTTGGAATCATCATCAACTATATCGATGGAGATCCAATGACCAATACTATGTACTATTCGGATGCCGTGTATGGATATGCTGAGACTACGGAGGATTTCTATGGGTCTCTGTGGGACGATGATATTTGGCAGTTGAATGAGCATCCAGTCATTCAAAATGATTTTGCATCGCCACAGCTAAAAGAATTTGGGATTAGTGGAGCTGAGTTTCATGACGCTTAGAACGATTCTAGACCAATCCAGCGTGGCAGAGACAACGATGAAGGATTGTAACGTACATATTGAAGAGAAACGTTTCCTGGTTTTGTATGTCAAAAACATATTCAGATCCGAGAACGTTCCCTTTTTTGTTCTATTTCTATAAGAGTCGATATATTTTAGTATCAATGTCAATTATCAGCAGCTTAATGATACTGTGAAACTCAGATGTGTTTTAAAATATTGATGTCTATTATTACCACAAAGAAGCAGCAGACAGAGCAACATGCGTGACGGGAACTTCAATTTTTCTGTCACTCATGCATTCATTCTTCCGCTATCTGTAACTCTTTCCCAGCTGAATGCTTCTCACATTTAACCACGGTGGAGTCAGACTCTCCTCAATTACTGTATTCGTACATATTCATAACGGTTACATAAAAAGATGCATAAAATCATAAATATAATAATGTTTGACACTCAAATCCCTAGTCGTTGGACAAAGCGTTTTCTCGATGTCTTGAATTTTTATGTTTGTTTGAAATTTATCAGAAATTCCTAAAATTGCAGATTCGAGTAGTTGCGACTTCATTGAAATTTTTAGGAAATTGAATTTATTTATATATTAAAAAAAATTAAATAATTGAAAATTGAAATTTTATCAAAAATTATATAATTGAATTTTAATTATAATTGAAAAAAATAAAATAAAAAATTGACTATATTTTAGTATTTTTACTTTTTACATATAAATTAGGAACTAGGTAGACTAAAATTAATTTATCAGAAATTGCTAAAATTGAAGATTTAAATAGTTGGGATTCTAAAATTTAAATGTTTATAGAAATTTTCAAAAAATTAAATTTATTTATATATTAAAAAAATTAAATAATTGAAAATTGCATTTTCACCAAAAATTGTATAACTGAATTTTAATTATAACTGAAAAAATAAAAGAAATAAAAAATTCACTATATTTTAACATTTTTAATTTTTACGTACTTTATCATTTTTACTTTTTACAGATAACAAATAAAAAATTTACTATATTTTAACATTTTTACTTTTTACATACTTTATCATTTTTACTTTTTACATATAAATTAGGAATTAGGCTGTCGACCTTAACCTTACCATATACAAGGTAGTAACTTGCAAAAAATTTGGTGTTTATGTACTACTTATTATCTTTTGATAAACTTAAATCTGGTCTACAATTGAGAACAAAAAATTCATAATGGACATTTTATTGGGAGAATTCTAACACTGTCAAATTCTACCACCGATTGTATCAAATTCTGATACTGATTGTACTGCATTTTTGCCATAGAAACGTGTGCTGTTGTTGTCACCGTGTAAAAGTAAAAGTAGCGGGGTTTCCGTTTTATATCCATGTGGTGATTACGATCGTGGGCTCCTCACAAGTGGAAGGTAAGCGTGATTACTAACAAGTGGGCTCGTCACCATGTGAAGTTGGCCTTACTATCGTCCAAAGGAACGCCACTTGAATGTCTTTGTGGACCACGCTTCATATATCGTGAATGTGGGAAATGGGAGGAGCCCCACACCGATATGACCCATTGGGGTTAGGAGTCACAAATACTATTTATATTATAGTGGTAAGTGTGCGTCATAGGAAGATATTGTTGGTTCTATGTGATTCAAATAGTGATTGACAAAACCGTGTGGACATCACTCAACGCATATGTTAGGAAAGAAGTGATGGATTTTTTAATATTTTAGAAGTAACAAAGATAGATGGTTGTAATTATGTTTCGCTGGGTGTCCATGATTTCTCGAGTACTTCCAAAGTGTGATCTCCATACAATGTTATTGATGAAGTTAGATGGTATAAACAACTAATATTCAAGGGGAATAATTATACACTTTCAAGAATTTACATCAATCTCAATGCACTTGAGGTAGGGCTCTTAAATCTAATGGTGTCATGAGATCCAAGGGTCCTACTTCAAGTGTATTGGGGTTGATGCAAGCTCTGCGCGATGTATAATTTTTCTCATATTCAAGGAACCTATATGAGAGAAGAGTCGATATAGTAGAATAAGAAGAGTGACAAATTGTTAGGATAGGACATAATAGTATCATAAAATATTATAAAAGATTGTGATTAAGTTGTCTTTCAAACTTATGAAGCTAGGTTCTTTGGTGAAATTGAAATACAATCGCAAGAGCTTGCAAGTTTCGCGAAGCTCCGAAGGTCGGAGAAAATCTGGGCCATTGGCGTAAGGTGCACGTGGCAACATATCGAGTGTGGTCCGGAGTTCGGTACTCCGAAAGATCTGAGGTGTGTTGCGCTTTGGGTTAAGAAATCCCAAAGGCCTGAAGGTCGGAGTAGATCTTGACCTCCCATTGTAGAGTGCATGTGGACCGTTGATCAAATTTCTCCACGTGTTTGGAGTTTGGAACTCCGGAAGGAAATGTGGTTCAAGGCGAGGAAACCCTCAAATGTCGAAGTCACGAAGTGACGTGAACCATCGATTTTAGATTGCATCGGGATGCTTCCTGTCTGTTGGATCCAAACTATAGTCATCACTTCGGTGACGTCTTACTCCAGGAGGAAGATGGAAACTACACGCCAAAACTCCCGAATGTCGGAATCGCAAAGCAATGCGGATCGTCGATCTAAGGACCCTTCGGGATCCCTCTCAACCGTCTGATCAACCAAGAAGAAGGACCTATGTACAACACGTTGGTGAAGTCCTACTCTGGGAGGAAAGGAGTGTGGAGCGGGTAGAAACCCCTGAACGTCGAAGTTATGAATTAACGTGAGCTGTAGATTCACGGATCTACGTGGACACACCTCGATCATGGGATCTAAAGGGAATTGGGAGACTGGTGGGAAATTCAAACTTCGAAGCTCCGTGAGGTTTGGCAGGTAGGTGAAGCTAGGAACCCCCAGAGGCTGCCAGTCCCGGAGTGAGGTTGTTTATGAGAAATCAAATATAATGTTGTTGTGTTTCTATAGTTTGCACTTTCATACTAATGAACCATGACAACCTTGGATGGACAAATCACCCCCTTCCCATATATCATGTGTCAATTCAAATCTTGTTTTAATGTGAAATTTGTTATCTTATTTGTGAAACCAAATGAAGAAGGCATGAGTGGAAGGGAACAGGGGAAAATGGGGAGGAGGTGAGAAGAGGTGAAGGCTAGATAAAGGAAAGGAGGGAGGATCCAAGTAGTATGGGGTAGCAAGATCAAGGGGGATGAAATGGAGGGCTGATGGGCATGAAGGAAAGGAGGAAAAATCCATCAAAGGGTTCGGATAGGAGGTGATAAGAGAGGGAATGTGAATGGGCATGGGAGGTAAAGGGTGAGGGGGGAGAAGAGAGGGAGATAGGTGAGACTAGAAGAGTTGGGAATGAGGGAGTGGGTTGAAAGGGGAAAAGGGAGAGGAGGTGAGAAAAATTGAAGGGTAGATGGGCAGGGGAGGTTGAGTAATGGGAATGAAGGATAATAGTAAGGAGCCAAGGTGAAGGGTAAGGTAGGATGAAAGGGAAGCTAGAGAGGAGGAGAGGAAGAAAAGGTAGGGTAGATGGGAAGGTGGGATGTGGTGGGATAAGGAAGAGTGGAGATGAGGGGTAGATGGGGTGGAGGGGCCAAATGGGTTGGGAGAGAGGGTGAGTGGAGAGGGAAGGTGGATGGGTATGGATGACAAAATAGAGGGGTTGAGAAGAGGGGGATATATGTGAGACAAGGGGAGATGGGCATGAGGGGGTGGTGCAAGAGAGGTAAAGGGATAGGAAGTGAGAAGAGGAAAAGGGTGCATGGGTATGGGAGGGAGATATGTGGCACTAGGCATGAGAGGGTGGCGAAAGTGGGGTAAATGGGAAGGATTTGAGAAGTGGTAGATCATTTCCAAGGCCTTGGTCATATACCTTCTACTCAAAACCACCTAGTGGCACTGGCATCCATAGTAATAGGCCAATGATACCTTCAAAAGGCCATGTGTAGTAGTTCAAGGAATTTTCTTGGTCCTAGATGGCTAGAAGCTTATTTAGGGCCTAACATTCATGTTTCCTCCCCTTGCCATGTCCAATGCCATGAGACCCATTGTAGTTTTAAAAAATGATAGTGGTACTTATATACCTAGTTAGAGGCAAAGGATGCACTTGATAGGTCATTTGTCGATGTTCAAAGTGTCGTTCTTAGACATAGAAACCTAAACTTCCTTTAGGGACTAACTCTTGGGTTTTTCCCCCCTGATCATATCCAAGTTCCAGATACCCATACTCAATATTCAAAAAATCATAATGTTGACTATCCCTACCAAGACACCCAGGATACTATTGAAAAGTACTTTGTGGTGGGTCAACATGTTGTTGATGACCTTATATGCATACAAAATTTCTTTGACACATTCTTATTAAACCTACCTTGTGAATGGAAAGGGAAAAAAATTACTTTAAAAAACAAAAAAAAAATACTTTGTAAAACTACATAACACAATTTAGACAAATTGAAATAAAAATAAAAAATAGAAAATTTGACATAACACTAATTTTTGGAAAAATTTATAAAAACCTTAAAACTATGCTTAAAAATAAATAAATAAAAACTGAAAAACAAAGCAAAAATCAAATTAAAAAAAAAAAAAACCACTAAAAAACTATTTTTTAAACCAAAAAAAAATAAGTACACATATATTTTTTTTTAAAAACTATCCAAAAATAAATAAATAAAAACTATTAAAAACTTTTTAAAATACAATAAAAAACAAATTAACATTATATAAATTAAAAATAAACATAACATTAAAAAATTTAAAATAAATAAACTAAAATTATAAAAGAAAATCGGGGTGGCATGGAGGGCATAATCCATGATCCCGAAGGAAATGAAATAGCGAACAATGCTTGGGGATTGAGGGAAGTGTATAATAACTTGGTAGAATCCTACACATAATGGTGTGGCCTTAACCTGGCAGGAGGATGGAATCATAAGACTAATGATGTTGGGTGATTCTTTGTTTATAATCTAAGCTCTAATTGAAAAAGGAAATCCTTTTGACGCTAAATTAGTGACCCTATTAATATGAATCAGAGATTTGTCTTAATCTTTCGAGTAAATTTGTTTCTTTCACATCAAGCTAGAACTAAATGTCGAAGTGGATATGTGGGCCAAGAAGGCCAAATTGCTTCGAAAAGGAATGCTTTGCTTGAATGGGGCGAATAGCTCGTTACACATTCCTTAGTTCAATGAATCTTGGGAGCGAAGCTCAGGACAATGTACACTCTCAATTTTGAAAATATGTTATATTTAGAAAATAAGCTATTTCTAGATTTTTTTTTTTTTTAATGTAAATATCAATTACTATTTTGGTGCAATTCTCATTTTAAAATATAAAATATCTTTTTTATTTCAGCTAAAAAAATTGATATAAAAGAAAATAAAAATAAAAATAAATAAAATAATGTTGTTTGTAATTTTGAAAATAAATTTTGTATGAAGATTTTTTTGAAACGATCAATATTTTAAATAGACACTTTACCCATCATCGAACACTCTTAAAACAATATAAAGATATATAAAAATAAAACTAATATAATCTTTAAGAAAAAAGATAAACATATTCATTATAAATTAACCGTTGTGAAAAATAATAGACAATTAAAAAAAAAACAAAAGGAAAAAAAAGGAAAAGAAAACTAAACCAAAAAAATAGAAAAACACAAAGTACACGAGGGAGGGCAATTCCGGAAATCGCTCGAGCCCCCGCACCATGCCTTCCCATGCACACGCAACCCTCCCCCTCTTTACGTTGTGTTTTTCAAAAAAAATCATTCAAGTTAAATTTAATTTATTTATTATTTTTTAAATGTTCTTTTGTTTATTTTTAATTTATATAATGTTAATTTTTTTTTTTTTTATTAAATTTTTTAACTTTCAAATTTTTAATAATTTTTTTTGTTTTTTTTTTTTTCAATTTTCAAATTTTTAATAATTTTAGAACTTTCCTTAAATTTAAAGGAAACGTGAAGTTGGGAGTGACAATAATATATATTAAAAAAAGTAAAAACTATTTTAGATTACAATGTATAAATAAGATAATGATAAAATTGAAGGTCAATCGAGGACAAAGTTAATCGAGGACAACAATGTTACTATTGCAACAAGCAATAACCACAATATCGAAATTACTAATTTAATTTGTATTAACAATTATATGAATATAAGGTCAGCGGAGGCGGCTGGATGGTAAAGTTGTTCTTGCAACGAAGGTCAGGTCTTGTGCTCAAACCCGAGCAAGGACGTGGTCTAGCTGCAGAAAGCTTAACTGGGCCAAGCCCGCATACCTTTAAAGAATTTGAACTGTGCTCCAAGAAACGCGATTAGGGTTTGAAGCATAGAATTCAGAGTAACAGGGTTTGAAGCCGAACACGCTTCGCCTGAGTTTGGAAGAGGGTGAAAGGCAGTCATTACCGACTGGCATCAATATGGCGGCTGCATCGGGAGGAGGGACGCCCCCCTCCTACCGTAACATTGTGAGCGGAGACACATCCCCTGCGGATTCGATTCAACCAGCGACAGCTCCAGTGCTGGGAGCCGCATGGCAAGAGCAAATGAAAGGAAAATGTTTACCAAGAGCGGTCAAAAAACCACGATTTTTCATCCTGGAGAATAAACTGGACGAGTATCGAGACTATATGAAGAATCATGCTTTAATCTGTAAGTTTATTGGTATTTGGCCTTCCGAAAAGGAATTATTGAAATGGATTCAAACAAAATGGCAACCCAAAGGTCACATTGATCTGAAATTAGGGGTCAAGGGTTTTTTTACAGTTATTTTTTCAAACTTACAGGATAAAGAACGCATTTTTGAAGAAGGGCCCTATTTTTATAGCAATGCAGGGCTTTTCCTCTGATAATGGGAGGAATGTTATAACCCTGAACAGGAGCAATTTCTTGCTGCCCCTGTCTGGGTTCGCCTCTTTGGGATTCCTATGGATTATTGGGACCCAGAAATTTTAGAAGGAATAGGAATTTCTTTAGGTTCTTTTGTAAAAATTGCTGAGGCCACAGCACGAGGCCGATATACTTCCTTCGCAAGAATTTGTGTTTATATGAATATCTCTGAACCCTTGCCAGACATGATTGAATTGGAATATGCGGGTAAAGTTTGGCAACAGCCTTTAGATTATGAACATATCCCCTTTCGCTGTAGACGCTGCCATGAATATGGCCATTTGTACAAATCCTGTCCCCTAAATGGCCCTCTGCAACACCCTTCAACTGTAATTAAAACTGAGCAATTACCACGCAAAGATGATGAAGGGTTTGTCCTGATATCCAATAAAAGACGCCAAACACGTCCACTAAACCCTCGCCCAGGGCAAACTTCTAAACAAAATTCCCCCGGCTCGGTATCAACGGAGAACAAATACGAGGTCTTACAGGACGAAGGAGATCTGGTAGCTCAAGAAATAGAAATGGATGAACAACAGGCTTATCACATGGCGACCATCCCACAAAATCACTCTTCCAAGCGAAAGGCAAGGTTGGAAACGGAAGCAGATGAAGCGACTATGGTACATGAACTAACCCCAATGGATGTAGAACAATCCAAAGAGGACTTAAGTGCAAAAGAGAAGCTGATGAGGCGTCTTTTGTTTGAATGGAGAAATCTTGATGACCGATTCATACCAGTGGAGGAGAAACATTTGTATAAGGAAACCTTTGAACATTATCTTTCAGAACAAGCTAAGATGGAATCCCAAGCACAACCTCCAGGAAAAAAGATGCCTCCCCCTCCAAAGCAAGCAAAAAAGAGAGGAAGGCTAACCTTGCAAGAATCCATACAGCTAGTTGGAGAAATGTTGATAAACACGGGCAAGATAATACCGTTAACAACGGTATTCCAACAACTACCCAAAAATTTATAATGAAAGTACTCTCCTGGAATATTAGAGGCCTTAACAGTGAAGGCAAACAGAGACATTTAAAAGCGAAATTGCAAGCAGAGAAACCTCAGGTTATGTTATTGCAAGAAACTAAAGTTTCGGGACAGAAACTGCAGTCAATAATACAATCCTTGAAACTACAGTATGAAGTCATGACACTTGATTCGGCTGGCACCTCCGGAGGTATTGCGGTATTATGGAATGGAGCAGAGGTCAGTGCCGAAGGATGGATAGGGTGCCCCCGAATTTTATCAGCTACCTTCCGGCAGATAGGATCCGAGAACAGCATTCTAATTTCAGCAGTGTATGGGCCTCCTATTCCAGGAGAGAGATCCGATTTTATTAAAAGCATTAGAACCTTGCGTACAATGCATCAGGAGAAGTATTGGTTACTAGGGGGGAATTTCAATATGATATTGAATCTCTCGGAAAAGAAAGGAGGAATACGAAAGGAAGATCCGGAAATGGCTCTCTTCCGGGAGTTACTTAATGATTTACATCTAGTTGACATACCCACAGTAAATGGACAGTATACCTGGAATAATCGCAGGGGCGAACGCCATCAGATTGCTTCCAGACTAGACCGTTTTTTNTGGAATGGAGCAGAGGTCAGTGCCGAAGGATGGATAGGGTGCCCCCGAATTTTATCAGCTACCTTCCGGCAGATAGGATCCGAGAACATCATTCTAATTTCAGCGGTGTATGGGCCTCCTATTCCAAGAGAGAGATCCGATTTTATTAAAAGCATTAGAACCTTGCGTACAATGCATCAGGAGAAGTATTGGTTACTAGGGGGGGATTTCAATATGATATTGAATCTCTCGGAAAAGAAAGGAGGAATAAGAAGGGAAGATCCGGAAATGGCTCTCTTCTGGGAGTTACTTCATGATTTACATCTAGTTGACATACCCACAGTAAATGGACATTATACCTGGAATAATCGCAGGGGCGAACGCCATCAGATTGCTTCCAGACTAAACCGTTTTTTAGCTTCAGAAGATTTAGTGACAATGGATATCTACTATGCAGCTACAATTCTTCCTAATATTGGCTCTGATCACTGGCCGGTTACACTGGAGATAGATGTAAGAGCGAAACGCCCAAACCGTCCTTTCCGTTTTGAATTATTTTGGTTAAGAGATCCTACCTTTCTGGAAAAAGTTAAAAAGTGGTGGCATTCAATTACAGTCAGAGGACACAATAAAATGCATTCCTTTCAGCTAAGATTAAAAAAATCAGAGATAAAACGCTGGAATATAGAAGAATTTGGGAACATACATCAACACCAAATTCGACTTCAACAGAAAATGAAAGAAATACAACAAACAACTATACTACATGGCAGAACAGAGGAATTGTCCGTGGAAGAGGGACGTATTGTCAGTGAGCAGGAAGAGCGAAGAAAACAAGAAGAGCTTCTATGGAAACAGAAATCTCGGACAAACTGGCTGAAAGAAGGGGATCGTAACACTAAATTTTTTCATAAAGCTATGTTGCAACACCGACAACACAACATAATATTTTCACTGAAAGCAACAAATGGGGTACGTCTATTAAAACATGAAGAAATGGAGCAGGAATTAACGACTCACTTCAAAGACCTCTTAACCGAGCCTATCCCAAACAGGCTTACTGCTATACAAAAAATAACTCAGCATATTCCCCAGCTGATTACAAGAGAACAAAATTTGGCCTTGCTACGAGAAGTCACTCTTCAGGAGGTTGAAGAGGTGGTCCTGAATCTCCCCAATCATAAAGCGCTTGGACCAGACGGCTTTACAAGTGAATTTTTTAAAGCAGTATGGCCTTTCATGGGGCCTGATATTCATGAAGTGGTTGAAGAATCACGAAGGAATAAGAAGGTTTACTCAGCCTTGAATGCAACTTTTATTACACTTGTGCCTAAGAGAAAGGATGCCGACACTCCAGTGGGATTTAGACCGATAGCACTGTGTAATGTAATTTATAAAATTCTCTCCACTATCATGGTTAATAGATTAAAACCTCTGCTTCCTACAATAATTTCGCCAGAACAGACAGGCTTTGTAAAAGGTAGACAAATACTTGATGGAATAGTGGTTGCTCAAGAAGCCATCCACTCGCTCACGAAAGACAAACAGAAAGGACTGTTAATCAAACTGGATTTGTCTAAGGCGTATGATCGTATCAGCTGGCAGTATCTCATAGAAGTGATGCGCGCTTTTGGTTTCGATGAGAGATGGCTCCAATGGGTTAAGTCCTTTATCTCTACGCCACATTT
>JASDQU010012763.1:116707-137468 GCA_032191745.1 Picea mariana
CAACAACTAAATTTATAAACATAGGGACATAAGGACAAAAGAAACAATGAGACCCATGTCACCAATGATAAGGCTGATATTAGTGAAAGAAAACACCGAGAAGCAAGGGGACTATGAGTCCCTTCTTCCTCCAAGGGAGGGCTCTTGGACCCCCACAAGTAAGCTCTTCTTACAATTTTGAAAAGGAAAATGAAAATGGTGAAAGAATTATTTGCTAATCCACTCAAGGGGTGATATGGATTGACCCAAAGAAATGATGCAAGTATACTCTTGGCAAGGATAGAAGAGTCCTCAAGAGAATAGTGGTAGCATAACTTTGCTATGAAATTCCTTGAAAAATGAAGTATATCCATGGCCTTTTTATAACATTCCTTTGAGCTATTGTTCAACTAGTTTGTAGTGTGTAAAGAGGCTAATTAGGGCATTTCTAGGTCTTTTACCATCCATCCAGTCAAATCCAGTCCATATTTGAGTGTCAAATCATCTTGGAAGTTAAACTAGAAGTGGGTGGGAGGCCGACCACTCTCATAAATGTGTTGTTTCTTAGGTGCACAGCTTTTTGCGACAACAATTGCGCATCGTGCGCATGTGTGAATCATGCATTTCTATTTCATGCATGTGCACATAAGCCCAATGTCTTCATAGCGCCCTTCAATTTTTCACTATTTTGTATAGTTTTTGACCCTTTATGAATGCTTTTGTGTTAATTCAGGTCCATGGATGACTTCATAACTGTTTGATGATGCTGAATTCTTGTAACCATTTGTGGATAAAATTTCAGTGATAACAGATGCCCCCTGATGGATGAGGTTAGGAGCATATGTATAGTCGAAATCCATCAATGTTTATTCTACTGAGAGTGTTGTTGTAAGAAAGAGAAATAGTGGGATTGTCGAGAGCAATCTGTTGGAGGGAAAAAGGAACTGGTAGAACCCAACCTTCCATGAGGTGGGAAAAAAAAACAAACTATGTACAAACGAGGTGGGCATGCCCCATGATCATGTCATGTAACTCAAAAAAGAGGAATGAAGTGTTGGTGTAGACAACTACAGTGCCCTCAAGTGCGGTCATGATAAAGGTAGAAGACAATTCTGTGGATGAACATACTCTGAATAGTAGGCTGTGACAGTTGTAAGAAGTATCACAGATTCCGCGGGCATTGATAGCCCAGCCAAGTTCAGAGGTCTTCGACAAGTAAAAGAACTAATTGCAATAGTCACAAATTAATACCCACCGTAACATGAGAAAGTGTTGACATCGAATGTTATGGGGGTCAACGATAGCAGGGAGAAATTATGTTTCTCCTTGTGCCATCCGAGATCTCTCATTGGATGCGTAATGAGAGTCAAGATACTATAGCCCTTNGAAAAAAAAACAAACTATGTACAAACGAGGTGGGCATGCCCCATGATCATGTCATGTAACTCAAAAAAGAGGAATGAAGTGTTGGTGCAGACAACTACAGTGCCCTCAAGTGCGGTCATGATAAAGGTAGAAGACAATTCTGTGGATGAACATACTCTGAATAGTAGGCTGTGACAGTTGTAAGAAGTATCACAGATTCCGCGGGCATTGATAGCCCAACCAAGTTCAGAGGTCTTCGACAAGTAAAAGAACTAATTGCAATAGTCACAAAGTAATACCCACCGTAACATGAGAAAGTGTTGACATCGAATGTTATGGGGGTCAACGATAGCAGGGAGCAATTATGTTTCTCCTTGTGCCATCCGAGATCTCTCATTGGATGCGTAATGAGAGTCAAGATACTATATCCCTTCTGGAAAATTGTGCTGATGTCGACACAAAGGGGGATGCGACTCCCAGAAGTAAATGGCTTCGTGAAATCTACTAGGTGAGGGTAGGAAGTGGAGGAGGTACATGGATGAAGTCAAGATGTAGGAAGACTCAAGACTGCCCTTGGTTGGAGTATATTTGAGATAAAAGTGGCCACAACCATTCAATGAGGTCGAGTGTCAGGGGGACAAAAAGACAGGGGATAAGTTGTGCCAGAGGCGGGACAAGGTGAACAAAGTTAGAGGGCAAAGGTAAGTGGCCTGTGGGGTACTTTGAAGATGTGGACGATGTCATCAAGGGTGGATGATAAATAGTGCCCCAACCAAGAGTGACATGGGTTGCGTTTGGCCAAAAAGGGAAGAAGGTCACCAAAGGGGATGACAAAAAGGTAATGTAACTGCTAGAAACAAAGGCGTCTGTACAATAAATAAAGAATAGTTTGGGATAAGTGTACAAATACAGAAACATGTGCCCCAATGTGATATGGTTGGCCCGGGTAGGGCATAATTTGCTCGGAGAACTGATGGAGGGTGGAGGCCCCATGGGTGGGTTTCTGTATGAGGTAGGTGAAATGAAGGGAAATTTGTAGATGGGAAAATATATTGTGGATGAAATGGAAGGTTCATGATACTGTGGAGGTGCAGTCCAAAAATAGAACCGTGAAAAGATAATCTGGGAGTCTGTTGGGAAAGCTAGCAAAATGAGGAGAAGGAGTATGTGGCCGATTTGTGACATGATGTAATACTATTGGGACTCCCATCCCTAAAGGGTTTTGAAAAATAGCATGAGTGTCAAAAGTGAAAAATAGTTCTATGAATGGGACAACTCATATGGGTAAGAGTGCTACCGGGTGACAGTACCGAAGATGCAAATGGAGGTGTTGGTACTGCAAAGCCGAAAATGGGGATCCTAGAGGAAAATGTCAGAGGGTGTGACTAGAAATGTAAGTGATATCAAGAGGGAATGACTACATGCCAGTGTTGAGTATATACCTGAAGGGGTTGTGTTGATGTATGATGACCATGTACCTGCACACATGAAAACCAAATACCCGACGTGAACAATATCTGAAGAGAATCGAATATATGAGCATGTATTTGATAACTTTGAATATGCATGTGCATACCTGGTCAGGTTATGAAGAATGGTGTCCCAGGGGCTCAGGATGAAAAGAGGCCCATGGACTGTCGTGATGTAGATGACGGGATGTTGATCCCGTGGCTGAAGATGGATCAAGAAATGGATGCCAGGAGCTCTCAGAATGATGAGTGGAAGTTTGGAAAAACGACCTATATATAGCTGTAGGGCCCACATTGCCACCTCATTTGTACTTGTTGCTATAGTGACTGGATGAGAAGCATTCAGAGGAGATTTAGAGATTCTTGGAGGATGAGGCATTCGATCAAGGACTAGCAAGCTTCAGGTTAGTGGTCTGATCATCCTGCATAGAATTAGGGTTTTATTTTTTTGGGCAGGGGCTATACGGAGGGTCATACAAAGGGTTTAATGAGTGTGGGCCCCATGTGCGTGGGAGATCTGGAAGTAGGTGCTCACTTGTGCACGTCTACCCACCGGATAGGCAATCATGGGAGCACTAGTAAGGGGGTAAAGGGCATGCACTATGTGCACACATGTCGGTTGTACAGCTGCGCATGTGTGCACGACTATGGATTGGATAGGTGCGCTCTGAAGCACACCTATGTAGTGAACAGGTGCACACAGGTGCGCCCCTGTAGAGTGAATAGGCCTACACACGTGTGTGTCTGTGGAGTGAACATGCACGCACATGTGCACACCTGTGGGTTAAACGGCCATGCCTTGGAGGCAAGGTTGATGGGTGTAAAACTTATATTTATGATGTTGTTGATGGTCCATTTGGTTGATTTAGGACAGTTTTATGTGGTTGCAGGTGAGAATTGTGCATGATGCTGGTTGGTTGGCGAGAGCAGGATTGGTCCCAACTGCGAGACGCTGTGGCTATTGAGGAGCCAGGTGTACGTGCAACTTTGGCAGCCTATGGGCTACCAAAGTTCTTTGAGTGCCCATTGATACAGGCGCAGGAGTATCTCCTTCAGTTTCTTATCCGGATGTGGAATCCAGACCTGCATTGCTTCATAGTGTGGGGAGACCAGATTGCCTTCACCATGGTGGAGGATGTATACTTTTTGACTAGGCTCCCATTTCGGGGAACGCCCCTACCGGCGGAGCCGGTATTATTGAGGGATCTGGCGCTAGCTACAGTTGGCTAGAGATACTGTTCAGGGAGACACTTTATGTCTGGCACTATTGTGAGAATTGGGGTGATGGATTCCCTAGCGCATCATTGCATAGTAGCGATGATTGTGASATTTTATGGGTCRTTGGTGATGCAGCGGATCAGTGGTGGCTAGCTGACGGTTATGGAGAGAGTGTTGGTCGGTGAGCACTTTGCCTGGGGGATTATGCTACATGCCAGGATGGTGGGGCAGTTGGACCACTGTAGCTCCATGGATACTGGAGAGTTTGCCTTCAGGTCCATCCTGGTGGCCTGGTTTCTGGAGAGGGTGCCTATGTTGCACCCTAGGATTTTATTGGGTGCGCCTGGGGCATGAGAGCCACGACTAAAGCGGTGGTCGATTGTTTTGCTTCACCATGGTGGTGGCGAGGGTGGCCACTTCTTCACTGCTGAGGTAGCACAGGTGCAGCGGCAGATGCTGCAGGTGATATTACAGTGCCCCTATGCTGGGGTTGACTTTTGGGAGGATCCAGACATGGTGTTGCCTCCAGGGGAGGTTTTTGACCATCGAGGTATGTTGATGATTTTGATATATATGTTTTTTGTTTGAGATAGCATGATACATGTATATGATATAGATGTTGATACTATCTGTTGCTTGTTTGTATGTGTAGATGTGGCACCTCGTAGGTGTGAGGTGGAGTTGCGGAGAGCGTCGGCTCGTTAGGAGCCAGAGAGACCACTGTGGGGAGAGAGGTGTCAGTGTGAGGACACCAAGCGTAGCTAGCTGATCTGGAGAGGGCAGTGAGGAGACATCGGTTTGATGACCCTGGTGCTGGGCCATCACATGCTCCTCTCGAAGATGTCGGAGTAGATTTTGAGGACATACGCCATCGCCTGGAGGCGGTGTTACAGGATGTGCTTGAGGGCATGTGGTCTCGCATCTAGGATGAGGGCATCCTGGAGCAGTGTGTGGGGATTCCACTGCCATGGTGAGCCATGGTACGATGGGCTATAGTAGTTGGTGTTGCGATGACCGGATGATTACCTCCAAGGTAGGAGGGACCAGTAGGGGGTGGGAAACCACTACCTGAGGGAGGGGTAGGCAGTGGTGCTGTAGAGGCACCCTGAGTGGTGCTCTATGTATTGTTGTATTTTTTGTATATAGGCTGGTCAACCCATTTTGTACCGTGGTGCTTCACTGGCCTGCGGGTACTTGTATTTTTGTATGTAAACATTTGGATGTCATTGTAGACCGTTTGATATATACATGAGTATACATTTTGAGATCTATGTGGTGTTTACATGTGTTTTGGTGATGTATTGATGATGTCTAATCTATATATGTTGTGATAGGTTTTGATATGTTATGTATGTGTAGAGGTAGCTTGATGTGATATATGCCAGTCTAACACAATATTAGCTAGGTTATCTGTAATTTGATTCAACTTCCTTGGAATATGTGTAAATGTAATGGAATCAAAATGTCGAGATAAAAGTCTAACCTGTAGTTATTTTCAAAAGAGGCAAGGATCACGTATGTGGTACACATTGTTGAGCTGGAGAACGACTAGTTGAGAGTCGAGAAAGACGCTAAGGTGACAAATACTATGATGTTGGGCATCGGCCAGAAGGCCAATGACGGTAGTGTATTCGGCTTGGTTGTTGGTTGATGAACCCAAATATATGCCGCTCGAATGGAGCATTTCATGTGAGGGGGTGTAGAGAGCCCAAGCGGCCGAAGCAAGATTTTGTGTCCAACGGCTGGCGCGGTCAGCGTAACTGATGTGGTAGGTTGGTGGTGGAAGCACCTGTCAATAGCACAAATGAGATTTTAGATGTGAGGGATGGAAAAAAAGATTAAAAACACTATAAAAGAAATAACCTAAAGTAGACTGACTACATTTAAGCATAAAATTTCTTTAAATACAACCCATTGACGGTTTCTTTGAGAGAGAGGCCTTTGGGAGAGGCCAGGATGTATGCGCCTTTGGTGAGGCAATGTGTGATAATGTATGGGCCATGCCATAGTGACTCAAATTTTCCATGGCCAAAGGTATCATGAGCAATATCGTAAGCCAGGACGAGGTTGCCTTCGCAAAATGAGCGAAGGTTGACATGTCGATCAAAGGTAGCCTTTGATCATTTTTTAGCTGCCTCATTGTTCTGTAATGAAGATCGGCGATCTTCATCTAGAGACTCTAAGTTCAGCAAGAGTTGCTCCATTGGAGTAGTGTCAAGTAATAGCTCAATTGCAGTGCGTAAGGTGGGAATTTCGCACTCGATGGGAAGAGTGGCCTCAACCCCATGGACTAGATGAAATGGTGTGAAACCAGTAGCTGTTTTCACAGCTGTATGGTAAACCCATAGTGCGAAAAATAACATATGATGCCAATTGGTCTTATGTTTATTAACCATGCACTATAACATGGTATTGAGGACCTTGTTCATTTCTTCGACCTGTCCGTTAGACTGAGGGTAATATGGTGAGGCAAACTCGTGAGAGAATCCTAACCAAGATGAGATTTAGATGAAAATCTCATTCTCAAAGTGTTTCCTGTGATCGAAAACAAGTTGGAGTGGTACTCCAAAGCGAGATATGATGTGGTTAAAGAAAAAACACATTGTAGTGTCAGTGGTGTTGTTGAAGGTGGGCATAGCTTCTACCCATTTGGTGAAGTAATCAACTGCGACAACAATGTATTTGTGACCATTGCTGGAGGAGGGATTACAAGTCATGAAGTCAATGCCCCATTTACAGAAAGGGCCAGTAGTGATGACTGGATGAAGAAGAGCAGGTGGTGCTTGAGCTTTGTTGGCATAAAGCTGACACTTATCACATCGTTTCACAATGTGAATGTAATCGTGAAACAAGGTAGGAAAAACTAACCTACTCGGATAATCTTCTGAGCAGTGGCTATTCCTGAAATATGGCCCCCACATGCACCGCTGTGGCAATCGTTCAAGAATCTATCGGCCTCATCAATGGTCAGGCATCGATGAAGAATGGTGTCGACTCCCCACCAGTATAGGATGTCTCTGATGAGGAGGTAGAGGGGGCCCTAATGGTGAATACGACGATGATCATCTCGTGAAAGGTGGTTGCCAAACTTTTGAGTTCGGAGGTAGACAAGAAGTTCATCGTACCAAGGATCATCCGAAGTGATGTAAAAGAGATGTTCATCTGGAAAGTCAGTATTGATGGGGGCACTGGTGGTGTCAGAGGGGAGGGCCGTGACAAGTTTGGCAAGAATGAGGACTTTCTTGCTCTTGGGTGTTGAGAATTCAAGATCGTACTCCTAAAGGATAACGATCCATCGAGCAAATTTGCCATTAATTTGCCGACGAATGACCAAGTATTGCATAGGGTTGGAATCTGCTACAACCTTCGTCGTGCGAAGCAGAATGTAGTGGCATAGTTTCTAGACTGCGAGGAAAACTGCAAGAGCAAGTTTCTCTTCATGTTTATACTTCAAGGGTAGTCCTGAGAGGTTTTTACTAACGTAATAAATGACATTCTCACGATTGTCATCACCTAGCTGAATGAGAACTTCTACTACTGACACAGCTGATGCTGATACGTAGAGGATATAGTCACGATTGTAGTCAGCTGCACTAATTAAAGGGGCATTAGAGAGCACCAGTTTAAGATCATCAAATGACTATTGGGCATGTTCGTCCTAGTGAAATGGGATGCCATGACGTAGAAAGTGAAGGAAACCGTGTGCGCGAATGGCATAGTCAGGGACANTTCAAGATCGTACTCCTAAAGGATAACGATCCATCGAGCAAATTTGCCATTAATTTGCCGACGAATGACCAAGTATTGCATAGGGTTGGAATCTGCTACAACCTTCGTCGTGCGAAGCAGAATGTAGTGGCATAGTTTCTAGACTGCGAGGACAACTGCAAGAGCAAGTTTCTCTTCATGTTTATACTTCAAGGGTAGTCCTGAGAGGTTTTTACTAACGTAATAAATGACATTCTCACGATTGTCATCACCTAGCTGAATGAGAACTTCTACTACTGACACAGCTGATGCTGATACGTAGAGGATATAGTCACGATTGTAGTCAACTGCACTAATTAAAGGGGCATTAGAGAGCACCAGTTTAAGATCATCAAATGACTATTGGGCATGTTCGTCCTAGTGAAATGGGATGCCATGACGTAGAAAGTGAAGGAAACCGTGTGCGTGAATGGCATAGTCAGGGACAAATTGTCGTAGAAAGTTAGCCTTGCCTTGTAGGCTCTGAAGTTGATGTAAATTCTCGGCAGGTGGAATTTCGGTGATAGCTTGGACTTTGAGGGGGTCCATGGTAATACCGCTTTGGGAAATGATAAAGCCAAGGAGGTTCCCTGCGGTGACACAGAAAACACACTTGAGGGGATTCAAGCGGATGTTGTACTGATGACACCGTTGGAAGATGATTCGCAAATCATCAAGATGTTGGGTATGTTTCTTGGATCGAGCTGTGAGCTCGTCCAAGTATGTGAGGATGATATGAGCTAGATTGTGAAATATGTATGTCATAGCCCATTGGAAAGTTGTGCCAGCATTCTTTAAGCCAAAAGGCATAACATGATATGAGAAATTACCCCAAGGGGTAGTGAATGCAGTTTTATACTGATCGACTGGGTGAATTTGAATTTGATTATAACCAGAGAATCTATCCATGAAGGATAGAGCCTCGTGGCCGGTGCAGTCGTCGATAATTTGATCAATGAAAGGCATTGGAAAGTTGTCTTTGGGAAATTCATGATTGAGATCATGAAAGTCCATGCAAACACAGATAGTGCCCTAATTTTTGTTAACGGGTACAGGGTTGGAAACCCATGATGTATAGGCAATGGGGTAAATGAACTCGACAGTGCGTAATTTGTCAATTTCATCTTTTATGGCCGCTTCTTTGGATGGGTGTAGCGGTCGTTGTTTTTGATGAACTGGTGTAATGTCGGGCCAGGTGTCGATGCGATGTTCGATGATAGAGTGATCGAGGCCAGGCATCTCTGTGTATGACCAAGCAAAAATATCCCGATATTCCTCGAAAATGGATTTATAGATGGTGATTTCCTGAGGAGTGCAAGCAGCTCCAATGGTGATTTCTTCGACGATGCCATTTTTGATGGAAATGTTGATTTTAATGGTTGGGGAAATGTTGGCCATGTTGCCTTCTTCAAAAGCATCAGGGGTAGGAATGGGGTTTTTGAACCAGTCGATAGACCCTGAGGGGATAAAATCTTTGGTTTCAACTGTGTAGATGGGGTGTTTGTTAGGAGGCATGGAGGCTTCCTATGGAAAGTAGAGTGCTCGGTGGTATAACGCATCCCATGGGTAGTCCAAGTTGTTTAACTCTTCGAGTATTTCCTCATCACAGTGGAAGTGATGGGAATACAAGGGGTCATGAAGAGTGATATTGGTGTTTTTTTCATGTGGTTGCCACCTGGTGATGAAGAAGTAGGGGGAACAATGCAAGGATATGGAGATTGTTCACTCATCATAAACCAAATATTGAAGTATTGGGGAGTACCCGTGGTCGTTGGGTGTAAAATGTTTGTAGGGGAATGAGCGGGAGAGTTGGGGGGATTGGGGGGTGAATCCTCAGATAAGTCATCTAAGAACCATGGAGGCGTTGGAAGGGCCTCAGGTTCAGGAGAAATGATATGAATAACCTCTAGTGATAAGGTAAGGTCAACTATCGACTCTGTGGGTCATTGAAGCAGGGTCAATTGGTGTTGCCTGTATTCAATGATCATAGGACACTGGAATGTAAAGTGATCTAATGATTCACATAGAGAGCAAGGGCATATCATACTTTTATTGACTGAAGTGGTGACATAACAGATGTCGGTATTGTTTGTAAGGATGACGGAGCAGGACTGGGGTTTCTCTGGAAGCTTTGGCGTACTGTGGCTAATGTCTGTCGAAAGCGCGACAGTGCTGGGCAATGGTGGGTATAATGGCCATATTCTGAACATATAGCGCAAGCAAATTTGGTTCGCAACCCTTTACTACTAGAATGGGGGGTGGTAGTAGCAGTACTGGCTATAGTTGTGAGTGTTGGGGGAGTTTGATTGAGTGGAATCAAATTCCATAATTCTGGTAGAAATGGGTAGTTGTTGGTTTGGTGTCCATCTTTCTCACATAGTGCGCACGGAGGTTGGATGCACGGAGGAAGTGGAGCTATGGGCTCCTTATTCTTTCTCCTGCCCCCAGCTATGGCAGGGGGGTTAGTGAGTGGGGGTGTAGAGGGTATGGTGGGAGTAAGTATGGGAATCATCATTGGGATTCCTTCCATTTGGGGGGGAAGGGATGGTCAAGGGACCATCTCTGGTGGATGTAAATACCAAACTAGAATTGCTAACACCATATTAGGTAGGGTAAGCGTTGCGGCTACTTGGAAAGCTTCGATGCCCGGTGGAGGGTAAAAGAAGGGGATTTGAGTGATGGCTTGGGGAAATGTCTCCCAAACTGGGATATGTCCTTGGGGAGAAGTGAAGTCCTGGACTGGTGGGGTCGACGAGTTCACACGAGGCTCTTGAGGGGGAAGTTGTGCAACTAGTGGGACGCCAGATGTGATAGAAGCCTCCGTAGGAGGAAGGGTATCCTCTGTGTAAGTTCTGTTAGATGATACAATGCATACTTGATTGGAAGGATGAAGGAGCGGTGGTGCTCCATGGTAAGTTCCTAACAATGATGGATCTTTGAAAATTCAAGGGCCCATCTCGACGAGTGTATATGCGTCATGACTCGTGTGGATGAGAGGGAGAATGTTATCGATGTTGGTAGATGGGTTGGGTTTGTAATGTGAGACTTGGTCAATGGTAAAGATCTTCCCATTATGGGGGAACATCATTATCCGAAAGACAGAAGAGGCAATTGCCTTCATAGCGTACATGTAGCTACGACCGAACATAATATTATAATCGAGTGGGGCATCGATAACTTCAATGTCGATGAGAATAGTCTTGCCCCCAGGTTCTACGGGGACATTTTGGAAGAGCCCTTCAAGAGATGATGGTTGTCCGTCATAAGCTCGTAAGGTAATGGCAGAGGGTATGAGTTCGGGGGAACCAAGTTTCTGCCATACTGATTTGGACATAATGCATGTAGATGCACCTTCATCAATGATACATCGATGAACTATGATGTTCCATATTTTTATTGGGATTTGGAAAGCGATCAAGGAAGGAAGGTGAGGTTCTCCATTGTCGAGATCAAATGTAATGAGTCGAGTATATGTGGGGTCGACTGCCCCTAAGGCAGAAAGTAATGATTTCTACAGAGTGGGACAAGTCTGAAGGACTTCTAAGACTGACATGGCAGCTGGGGATTGTGCTAAGTCATCAACCAAACTGTAATTATGAGCTTCCCTAGCCTATGGGTTGTGGATATTCCTGCATAATGGGATGTGAGGGATGCATAGAGGTGGCTCTATGTTAGGGTGAGGGATCACCAATGGGGGTCCTGTTGGTGTAGGGTTTGTCTCTAGAGAGATGGGAGTAGACTTAGTGGGTGCATGATACTGACGATTACATGTTTGCAGAAGGATTTCTTCCTCACTAGTGAGGAGGATCATGTGATCTGCTGGATTGTTTGGGTTGAGGTACTGTCCCACCTGGAGTGGGGGATGTTGCATGTCCTGTTGGGTGTTTATCACACTGTTGTGTGGAATGGGATTTTGTAGCATGGTAGGGGGGGTTGTTGCACGTATTGTTGTGTTGACTGCTGAGGGGTAGGTGGTGTTGGAGGATGGGGTAGACTACCTCAGTCTTTGAACTATTTGAAATCAATAGTTTGGGGGCAATGATGAGTGTAATGGCTGAAATCACCACAAAGGGCACAAGGGAAGTTGGTTTTAACAGTATTGTTATTTCTCCCTTGATTCCTATTATTATTGCCCCCTGGGGGGTTCTGATTCCCTTGGTGTTGGTTGCCCCCAGTGGGTTGGTTCTGCTGGAATTGATTCTTGCCTTGACCTGGGTTGTTGTTGTTCCTATTTCATCCTTTCTTTTTGGCATTGTTTGACAGATGGGTCGGATTTTCTGTATTCAGTTGTTTGAAGTTTTGATATTGCTGAATGAGAGAGGGTTGAACAAAATTCATTCCAGCATGAGGATGTGGGGGAGCCATGGGTTGTGGGGGACCAGGAAATGGAAGGTACAGATTCTGTGGGGGTAACAATCCATAAGGTACATAGGAAGGCATGGTGCTTTCTCTAGTACTATAAGCGGAGGTGGAGGGGGTACCAGAGCTCATTTGAATAGGTGGGTGTATGGGGGGTGCCGACGGTGGCCCACTGATGGGGGGAGGCATAGAAATAGGGTATGGTTGTTGATAAGGGGGTGGGGGGTAATAATAAGTGCCCCCGTATGCCGATGGGTATTGAGGTTTTCCATACATTTGTGGTTGTTGGGGTTGTGGACCGTGGTGAGTGGTGTTACCAATCAGTCCCTCTACTGAGTGAGACATCTCAGGTTTGTCTTGGCCAAATGGCACCGGTTTTGGGACATCATGAAGTATAGTGTATAAGTACCCCGATTATGCATAGATGAGGTCATACTGTTGAGCCTTACTAATGGCTTCCTCTTCAGATTGAGGGAAGGTGGAAGCTACATCCTTACCGAGGAGAGAGACAAGTGATCTAAGAAACCAGTTAAGACACTGTTGTTTGGTGGTTTCTGCTTTACAAAAATTGCGTCACCTACGCTACTCATGAATGGGATCAGTGATATGTGTGGCTGAGGTTTGTTTGAAATTAGAGAGTAGTTATAGACCATTGTCATGGCGGATTGGTAATTGGAAGAAGGTCAAGAATTCTTTGGCCAAGGACTCAAAAGTCACATGGGACCCTGATTTTTCCTCTACGTACCATTTGGTCGATGGGCCAGTGAGTGTGTGTTGAAATAATCACAGTCTAATGGAATCATCCATAATGCTATTAGAAGAGCACCATAGGTGAAAAGTCATGACATGGTTGGCAGGGTCATCGCTTGCCTTCCCTTCAAACTTGGGTATGTCGGAAGGTAGTTTGGTGGGGTCATGCAATATAGGATCACTGGTGAGTTTACTTAGATCTGGTATGTTGAGAGAGGCCAAATATGGCATCTATAGTGGGGGGGGGGGNAACTTGACCCTTGAGGGGGGCTAGGTGGGTTGGTACTTCCCCCTTGAGAGGAAGTTGGTCCCCCACTTCCGTGTAAAGGAGAGCGAGTGGATGGATGACCTTGGGAAGTGGACCCAAGTAATGTCAAACCAAGCAAAGTTGATCCTAAAATAGTAGCACTCATAGGAGTGTGTGAAGGTGGTGTCGATGAGTGGGCAAGACCAAACACTCCCCCTAAGATAGGAGGGAGGTTTAGCAAGTGTCGTGAAGAACGGGGATTTTGTGGGTCCCCTATGATGTCCAAATAGCTAAGTGAATGTGTGCAAATGGCGGTGAGAGTAATAAAGAAACAAGATCCTTTGTGTTGCAAATTTGAACTTTACACAATATATATATATATCCAAATCAAAATGTAGTCAGGAGTGCATCATACATAAAATGTTTTGAAAAAGAAGCATATAAGTGGATAAGTGGGTTTTGTCCACGTGGGGAATAAAAAACAAATGCTCCTGTCCTAGAAGATGTAACGTCCTTCCTCTCAAATAGCACTAGACCTTCCAATAGTACTCAACTGTGGGGTCTGAAGTCAGCGAAAGAGAAACTAGTGAAGGATGAAATAATTGGTTATAATGAGGGGTAGAGGGGCTATATCCCAAAAGAGCTGGCGATATTTTCCACTAGCCACACAAAATCCAATCAAGGTGCAATTGTAGCCCACAATTTCCACCTGGGTAGATGTCCTAAAATTTTGGTCACTAGATACCTCGGTCAAAGTGTGGCATTTGGATTTTCGGCCTAAGAAATGGGTCATGGGCTGGATCCCGTCCAAGAGGTGGGTGCCTCAAAAGGGGACGCACAGAAAAATCAGACCTTGGCCTTCAATCCTTCATGGGTATATCCCTACCTTATCGTGTTAGGAACACTTGAATTGGAGGATTTTTAGTTCCCTATTTGAAAACTTCTATGGTTTTGACAATGCGAGAACCAGATAACGAGGAGTTATTTGGATGCCTATACCTGAAATCCTACCTAGATTAAAAAATTACTTTTGGCACCTCCTGTGGAGGAAAACTTAGTGAGTTTTTAGAGAAAATTTATATGTAGTTGTTTTGAGAGGTTGGGGGTGTGAACCAACCTTGTTGAATTAAAATGGAAGTGGATAGTTTTGTCAAGAAAAGGGTGGAGCGTTTCAGAATCCATTTGGAGGAAACTTACTTTGACCTCCACGTTTCAAGAAGAAGCTATGTGAGTGATAAATGACTTTTGTGTGTGAATGAGTGAAAGTGTGCCGATTTTTAGTGAATTAGGTGTCACCTTGCTGCATGTGGACTTCGCTTGGTCCTTACAAGTGTTGATTACCTAATTAACTAAGCATCTTTGGTACAACCTTGCGTAATTCAAAAGTCCCTAGGAAGCTAACATGTGGACATGTGGGTCCGTTACTATCCCTTTAACTCCTTATTGTGATGTAATCTAAGAAAATCTTTGAAACTATCCTAGATTGATCATGTGGGCATGTATGGGCCCGTTACAAAAACCTTTAAACTTCCCTAGTGATTTGATCTAAGAAAGCAAATTTCAACACTATCCTATCTTTGTAGCATGTGGGCATGTATGGGATCGTTACAATATTAAGATGTGTTTGGAAAAATAAACTAAGAGGAGTCCCAAGAAGGGTTGTTGTCCTCTCCTAAAGGTTTTAATGTTCTTAAGGGAGATGAAATCGTTTCACAATCTTTTTCTGATTCTCAAGATCGCTTGGATGCATGAGAGAAGAGCATACTAAGTGATTGTTATCCAACTTCTAGTCTCAATGCAAGTTAAATGTGATTAAAAATGATTTCCAACTTATATTGTGAGTCAAAACAAGTCATCCATGTGGCGAAAATGAAAGCAAAAGAGGAAATTGATTTTAACCCCCTAAGTGCCTATGTGTTTTGACTAACCCCTTTATATGATGAGGGGACTAAGTGTGGTGCAACTTTAAAACATGATTGAAATCATTTTTAAGAAGGAAAATGGCCTTCCCCACATCTCAACAACTTTACAATGTGAATTTTTGCACAAATGCATGGGTCTCAGTGGAGAGAGAGGCACACAGAGCACATGTGCACGAACAGAGAAAAGTCAATAAGCACACGTGCACAAAAAATAACTGTTACTTAAGCGCATGTGTGCATGATGCGTGTCTATGGACCTAAAAACCCACGCACAAGTGACACACGGCCAAGAATGAAAATTTTGGATGGAATTCTCCCAATTCAACTTCGAATTGGCTAATTGGCAGGTCGGCTTAGGCTGGTTAGTGCACCTATAAGTTAAACAAACTAAAAGAAGAGCTAGAAAAACCCAAATGGGTTAGGAAATTGATACCTTTCCCTAGTGGAGTCACCAATCTATTGCACCTCTTTCGTCACCTTAGTGAGAAAAATAGAGGTGCTTGCAAGCTCAGTTGGGTTTGCTGAGCAGGACAGCTGCAAGGAAAAGGGTTAGAAAAAGAAATATAAAACAACAACTAAGAATTAAACTAAGAAATAAAACAACAACTAAATTTATAAACATAGGGACATGAGGACAAAAGAAACAATGAGACCCATGTCACCAATGATAAGGCTGATATTAGTGAAAGAAAACACCGAGAAGCAAGGGGACTATGAGTCCCTTCTTCCTCCAAGGGAGGGATCTTGGACCCCCATAAGTAAGCTCTTCTTACAACTTTGAAAAGGAAAATGAAAATGGTGAAAGATTTCTTTTCTAATCCACTGAAGGGGTGAGATGGATTGCCCCAAAGCAATGATGCAAGTATACTCTTGGAAAGGATAGAAGAGTCCTCAAGAGAATAGTGGCAACATAACTTTGCTATGAAATTCCTTGAAAAATGAAGTGTATCCATGGCCTTTTTATAGCATTCCTTTGAGCTATTGTTCAACTAGTTTGTAGTGTGTAAAGAGGCTAATTAGGGCATTTCTAGGTCTTTGACCAGCCATAAAGTCGAATCCAGTCCAGATTTGAGTGTCAAATCAACTTGGAAGCTGAACYAGAAGTGGGTGGGAGGCTGACCACTCTCATAAATGTGTCGTTTCTCAGGTGCGCGGCTTTTTGTGACAACAGTCGCGCATCGTGTGCATGTGCGTGAATCGTGCATTTCTGTTTCGCGCATGTGCACACATGCCCAGTGTCTTCATAGAGCCCTTCAATTTTTCACTATTTTGTATAGTTTTTGACCCTTTATGAATGATTTTGTGTTAATTCAGATCCATGGATGACTTCATAACTGTTTGATGATGATGAATTCTTGTAACGTGCCTCTCTCTCTCTCTCTCTCTCTCTCTCTCTCTCTCTCTCTTTCCAACATCCACTTTTCTCTCTCGCTCAACCCCTCTCCCTCTCCCTCTCCCTTTCTCTCTCGCTCTCTCTCTCTACTCCCTTGCTCGCATGATCCCCCCCTTTCTCTCTCTCTCTCTCTCTCATTCCCCACCTCTCTCCCTCTTCTTCCACCTCCCCTCTGTTATCACCCTATAAAATAGGGAATCAATGTTYTGAATGGTATTTATATTTTCAGGCATATGTTTTCACTCACGTCGTTGGGTGAAGGCAGTGAAAAGTGCCCGACACTGACCAAGCATACAATAAGTACCTACGAGCGAAGTTTCAAAAAGAGTTCTGGTGCAACTTTATCAAAAATTTGTAAAATGGCTGGAAGGACAGAATTTTTACTCTTGCTGGTCTGATGTAAGGTGTGGTTCTATAAATTATCTTTGGTGAAAAGAACAAGTTGGCCCCTCGACATTTGCTTCTATGCAGGGGTTTTATGAAAAAATGAACATAATTTTTAGCAAAAATAAAATACGTTGGCCTCGGGCCAACCTCCCAAAGCTCGACACCAAGGTATAAGCACCGATCTATACACTTACAGCAAACACAAACCAAAGTCAGCGTGCAACATCAACACCAAACACCAACCATCGGGATCATTCCATTGATATAACATTTAAACTGTTGGTTTATTTANCTCGCTCTCTCTCTCTACTCCCTTGCTCGCATGATCCCCCCCTTTCTCTCTCTCTCTCTCTCTCATTCCCCACCTCTCTCCCTCTTCTTCCACCTCCCCTCTGTTATCACCCTATAAAATAGGGAATCAATGTTCTGAATGGTATTTATATTTTCAGGCATATGTTTTCACTCACGTCGTTGGGTGAAGGCAGTGAAAAGTGCCCGACACTGACCAAGCATACAATAAGTACCTACGAGCGAAGTTTCAAAAAGAGTTCTGGTGCAACTTTATCAAAAAATTGTAAAATGGCTGGAAGGACAAAATTTTTACTCTTGCTGGTCTGATGTAAGGTGTGGTTCTATAAATTATCTTTGGTGAAAAGAACAAGTTGGCCCCTCGACATTTTCTTCTATGCAGGGGTTTTATGAAAAAATGAACATAATTTTTAGCAAAAATAAAATACGTTGGCCTCGGGCCAACCTCCCAAAGCTCGACACCAAGGTATAAGCACCGATCTATACACTTACAGCAAACACAAACCAAAGTCAGCGCGCAACATCAACACCAAACACCAACCATCGGGCTCATTCCATTGATATAACATTTAAACTGTTGGTTTATTTAAGCGCCTGAAATTCAATTCACTACTCAAATGTGAGAATTTGCCCGCTGAAAGTTTAATATATATATATATATATATATATAAAGAGCAGCGTTTTGACAGGTGTTGAAATGAATGAAAGGTGCCCAATGCAGAGAAGGACACATGCATACAGGCGACACCAAGGGATTGTATCAGCGCTTCTTATAACAACAACAAAATCGTATTGTGATTCTTTCTGTGCAAATGAGTTTGAAGGATGTTTACTATCACACGTCCCCATCATCATCTGCTAAAAGAGGGTAGACTAGTACCAGTTGTTCGGGGATTACCAGCCAGGGCATCAGTCGTGTCTCCCCAAGGGCACTTTTCTTTCCATGGTATAGGCAGCCATGAAGAGCCTACTCAAACAGTGAAAGTAATAGTGCATGATTACTTTGTAAATACAAAACCAACTCCTTTGCAGTTTAGAGATGAACTATGTGACACAGGTTTTAGAGGCGTGTAGCCCTTATTGTGGATCGAGGGTTGGAGTTATTGCATTGATAGGTGCTATAAAAAGCATCGGGGGGCCGACCAGCGCATGCTTTTGTTTAACAATGCCCTACAAGATCCCCTGCCTCGTGATCAAGGTCCAACTGAAAGCTGAACTTGATACAGATGAAGTATTTTCTCAAATTACCTTGGTCCCGGAAGCAGAGCAAGATGAGTCTTCACTGCATCAGATACAAGTACCTAAGGAGGGTTTTCTGTTCTCAGGAGACATGCTGATGAATGTTTTCCACCTCTGGATATGAGTCAGCAACCTCCATCTCAAAAGGTTGGTGGCCAAGGACTTGCATGGAGTTGAATAGTTGTTCAGGGTCTTGGGATGATTTCGAGAGTCAATCTAAATTTCATGGCAGCGCATATCACCACGAGCTCTTTGGCTGTAGGAGAATGTCAAGGTCATAAGCCAGTACTAAGGAATGCCAATGATGTCGATAAACATGGCTTGTGTTTTGAAGCAAAAGGAGTAAATTACACCTCCCCAGGGCAGACTGAAAAGACCAATAAAAACGTGGATGGCATAGCGAAGGAACTAAAGAAACTACACAGGGAATGCCACTAACTCGGTAACAGTTGTTGCTGTCCTGTTTGCTACTATAGCATTTGCTCCTCTTTTCACAGTTCCTGGTGGCTATGGCTATAGTGTTTATGGAGATGCCACAGTAGACAATATTACACTGTTCCAAACATTTTTAAAATTGATGTGGCTGGTTTCTGCATGTATAACTGTAGCATTCTTTGCATTGGCTTACATTGTTGCAGCCTGTCATGAGCTATGGTTGGCAATCATTGTTGTGGTAATAGGTGGCATAATTATAGTTGGTGTGTTGGGCATAATGATTTTCTTTCTTGTCAAATTCAAGAGAAACAGGTCTTTCAAGACAAGAAAATCTTCAAACAGCCGTGGATCAAACTCATGGAATTTACCTTCAGAGTTTTTTGAATCCGAGAGTGAAAAGATATATGTACTCTAAGAACTGCTGCTTCAAATGTAATGCATTTAAATCACTGCTGTGATTTAACTCATGTGGGTTCTGTCAAGCTATTTGGATTCATCATGTGTGTGCTTCTTTGCATCCACGTGTGGTAGGATCTTGCATGAAGTCACAGCAGTCTACTTCAATGAGAGGCACTGAAGGATATTGCAAACATAGTTATTCAGAATGTTATAGAAATGCTCCAGATTTAAATAATGATAGTTCTGATTGTGAAATTATGAAAGAAACTCAGGGGGAAATACGCCAAAAGTAATCTATGAAGATAGTGGCCAACAGGGAACCCGACTTCAACTTGATGTCCACATTTTTAGGTAACAATTACACTGGTGGCAGAGCAGTTAGAGCTCAGGTGGGAGCAGTTAGAGCTCAGGTGGCAGCAGTTAGAACACAATTGGCAAAGCAGTCATATCAAAGAAGATTCGATTCCAGCCCATTTTCAAAAAACCTCCAACATGTTCCAGATGTCGAGCAGCCTATACCAAAATCAGTTTGCACTCAGTTTACTGTTGGGTTTGCTGTAGACAGACTCTACAGGTGTCATTATTTGGTTGTAACTGTTTACTATTTTTAGTGTGCAGAGCTAAAGCGCCAGTTTTGGAGGATTGATAGGCTGGGGGGGTTTTTTGTTTTCTTATTTATAGTGATGTAGAAAGATTAATGAGGGTTCGACTAGGCTGTGAGGAGAGGCTCGACCTGTGTGAGAGGTCCAGAGCTGATATTTTTATTGTCTTTGCTAGGTGATGGCTGTGTTGCAGCCAGAGAATATTTCTCTGTTATTTTAATGATATACCAGTGATGTGCATGCTGTTCTCAGGATTCTTGTGTAGGGATATTGGTGATGTTTTCCTCCTTTGTTAATGTGTTTCCTGTTTTCTTCACAATTTGTTTTCTGTTCCAATTATCAGAAGGAAAGTTATAGGGGTAGAATTTATCAGCGTATACTTTGCCTCTTGGCTTCTGACAATCTTTATGTTTTCTGCAAAAGGCTAGCTTAAGGATTCTTAAGTGCTCCTTTGCCTACCTTTTTCCTCACCTAAAGATTAGTTCAGGAATTCTTAACTGCTCCTGTGCCTAGTTTTTCCTCACCTATTTATCTTCTCATCCACGCCATTTAAACTTAAATCGATCCAATGTTTATGTTGCCTTGCCTTGTGTAACAGTCTTGTCCAGATCTGATATGTCAATCACTTTTAATCGCCAACCCCTAATCGCAGGCCCCATTTTCCTAATGGCTCCCTTTGCTGTCCCAAACTAACCACCTCAAAATCAAAAACCCTATATTTACCTTGCTTTATAACTAGCCTAACATCAGTCCTATTGCCCAAACAAAGATAAATCTTACAGAGAGATCCCTCTCTGAGTCTTGGAGGGCTAGATCCAGGACTCGAAGTGGTTCGAGGTTACCTCTGTGTTTGCCTCATCAGCCTTAGGCAAATTACAGAGTGCTAACACCCTCCACTTTCTCTCCCTCTCTCTCTCTCTTACCAAATCCCCCCTCTTCTC
>JASDQU010012763.1:147559-160238 GCA_032191745.1 Picea mariana
TAAATTTATAAACATAGGGACATGAGGACAAAAGAAACAATGAGACCCATGTCACCAATGATAAGGCTGATATTAGTGAAAGAAAACACCGAGAAGCAAGGGGACTATGAGTCCCTTCTTCCTCCAAGGGAGGGCTCTTGGACCCCCACAAGTAAGCTCTTCTTACAACTTTGAAAACGAAAATGAAAATGGTGAAAGAATTCTTTGCTAATCCACTCAAGGGGTGAGATGGATTTCCCAATGCAATGATGCAAGTATACTCTTGGCAAGGATAGAAGAGTCCTCAAGAGAATAATGGTAGCATAACTTTGCTTTGAATTCCTTGAAAAATGAAGTGTATCCATGGCCTTTTTATAGCATTCCTTTGGGTTATTGTTCAACTAGTTTGTAGTGTGTAAAGAGGATAATTAGGGCATTTGTAGCTCTTTGACCAGACACCCAGTCGAATCCAGTCCAGATTTGAGTTTCAAATCAACTTGGAAGCTAAACCAGAAGTGGGTGGGAGGCTGACCACTCTCATAAATGTGTCGTTTCTCAGGTGCATGGATTTTTGAGACAACAATCGCGCATCGTGCGCATGTGCACGAATCTTGGGTTTTTGTTTCACGCATGTGCACGCGTGCCCAGTGTCTTCATAGCGCCCTTCAATTTTTTCACTATTTGTATAGTTTTTGACTCTTTGTGAATGCTTTTTTGTTAATTCAGATCCATGGATGACTTCATAACTGTTTGATGATGTTGAATTCTTGTAATCATTTGTGGACGAAATTTCAGTGATAACAGATGCCCCCTGATGGATGAGGTTAGGAGCATACCTATAGCCGAAATCCATCAATGTTTCTTTTACTGAGAGTGCTGTTGTAAGAGAGAGCAATAGTGGGATTGTCCAGAGCGATTCGCTGGAGGGAAAAAAGAACCTGTAGAACCCAACCTTCCATGAGGTGTGTAAAAAATAAACTATGTACAAACGAGGCGGGCATGCCCCATGCTCATGTCATGTAACTCAAAAAAGAGGAATGAAGTGTTGATGTAGACAACTGCAGTGCCCTTTGGGGAAGTCATGATAAAGGCAGAAGACAATTCTGCAGATGAACATACACTGAATAGTAGGCAGTGACAACTGTAAGAAGTATCATGGATTCTGTAGGCGATAGCCTAACCAAGTTCAGAGGTCTTCGGTAAGTATAAGAACTAACTGCAATGGTCGTGAAGTAAGACCCACCGTAACATGAGAAAGTGTTGATGTCAAATGTTATGTGGGCCAACAATGGTAGGGAGCAATTGTGGTTCTCCCTGTGCCATCTGATATCTCTCATTGGATAGGTAATGAGAATCAAGATACTGTCGCCCTTCTGGAAAATTGTGATGATGTCGACAAAAGGGGGACGCGACTCCCAGAAGCAGAGGGCTTCATGAAATATACTAGGTGAGGTTAGGAATTTGAGGAGGTACATGGACAAAGTCAAGATGTAGGAAGACTCAAGAATTCCCTTGGTTGGGGTATATATGTGAGATAAAAGTGGCCGCAACCGTTCAACGAGGTCGAGTGTCAGGGGGACAACAAGACAGGGGATAAGTTGTGCCAGAGGCGGGACAAAGTGAAGAAAATTAGAGGGCAGAGGTAAGTGGCCTGTGGGGTACTCTGAAGATATGGACGATGTCGTCAAGGGTAAGTAGTGCCCCGACCAAGGGTGACATGGGTTGCGTTGGCCAAAAAGGGAAGAAGGTCGCCAAAGGTGACGACAAAAATTTAATGTAACTGCTGGAAACAAAGGCGTTTGTACAATAAATAAAGAATAATTTTGGGATAAGTGTACAAATACAGAAATGGGTGCCCCAATGTGATATGGTTGGCCCGGGTAGGGCACAATTTGCTCGGAGAACTGGTGGAGGGTGGGGGCCCCATGGGTGGGTTTCTGTATGAGGTAAGTGAAATGAAGGGAAATTTGCAGATGGGCAAACTGATTGTGGATGAAATGGAGGGTTCATGATACTGCGGAGGTGCAGGCCAAAAATAGAACTGTGAAGAGATAATCTGGGAGTCCATTGGGAAAGCTAGCAAATTGAGGAGAAGGAGTATGTGGCTGATTCGCGACATGATGTAAGACTATCGAGACTCCCATCCCTAAAGGGTTGTGAAAAATAGGATGAGTGTCAAAGGTGCAAAAGGGTGCTATGAATGGGACAAATCATGTGGGTAAGAGTGCTACCAGGTGACAGTACTAAAGATGTAAATGGAGGTGTTGGTACTACAAAGCCGAAAATGGGGATCCTAGAGGCAAATGTCAGAGGGTGTGACTGGAGATGCAAGTGAGATTCAGAGGGAATGACTGCATGCTAGTGCTGAGTATATACCTGAAGGGGTTGTGTTGATGTATGATGACCAAGTACCTATACACATGAAAACCAAATACCTGACGTGAACAATATCTGAAGAGAATCGAATATATGATCATGTATTTGATAATTTTGAATATGCGCATGCGTACCTAGCGAGGGTATGAAAAAAATGGCGTCCCAGGGGCTCAGGATGAAAAGAGGCCCAGGTACTGTCGTGATGTAGATGACAGGATGCTGATCTCGTGGCTGAATACGGATCGAGAAATGGACACTTGGAGCTCCTGGAATGGTGAGTGGAAGTTTGGCGAAAAAGCCTATATATAGCTGTAGGGCCCACATTGCCACCTCATTTGTACTTGCTGCTATAGTGACTGGACGATAAGTATTCAGGGGAGATTTGCAGATTCTGGGAGGACGAGGCATCTGATCGAGGACCAACGAGATTTAGGTTAGTGGTTTGATCATCCTACATAGAATTAGGGTTTCCTTTTTTGGGTAGGGGCTATATGGAGGGTTGTACAAGAGGTTTTATGAGTGTGGGCCCCCACATGCGTGGGTGATCCGAGAGTAGGCATGCACACGTGCATGTCTACCCACCGAATAGGTGAGCATGGGGGCACCTGTAAGGGGGATAAAGGCGTGCACTATGTGCGCGCCTGTTGGCTGCACAACTGCGCATGTGTGCGCAGATGTGTATGGGACAGGCGCGCGTTAAAGCGTGCCTGTAAGTTGAGCATGCGTGCACTCGTGCATGCCTGAAGGATGGACAAGCATGCCTGAGAGTGCATCTGTGTAGTGAACAGGCGCGCATATGTGCACACCTATGGAGTGGACAGGCACGCACGTGTGCGCGCCTGTGGGTTAAACAGCCGCGCCTTGGACGCAAGGTTGACGGGTGTAAAACTTATCTTTTTATTGTTGTTTATGTTCCATTTGAATGACTTAGGACTATTTTATGTGGTTGTAGGAAATCATTGTGCACGATGCCGGTTGGTTGGTGAGAGTGGGATTAGTCCCAGCTGAGAGACGTCGTGGCTATTGAGGAGCCGGGGGTACGTGCGACTTTGGTAGCTTGTGGGTTGCTGAAGTTCTTTGAGTGCTCGTTGATATGGGCATAGGAGTATCTTCTGCAGTTCCTTATCCGGATGTGGAGCCTGGACCTGCATTTTTTCATAGTGTGGGGAGA
Source organism: Picea mariana (assembly GCA_032191745.1). Classification (NCBI taxonomy): domain Eukaryota; kingdom Viridiplantae; phylum Streptophyta; class Pinopsida; order Pinales; family Pinaceae; genus Picea; species Picea mariana. The sequence goes on from JASDQU010012763.1 coordinate 151,086, forward strand.
GAAGATTTCCTTCACTGTAGTGGAGGATGTGTATTTTTTGACTGGGCTTTCGTTTCAGGGAACGCCCCTACCGGCGGAGTTGGTGTTATTGAGGGATGTGTCGCTAGCGACAGTTGGCCAGAGGTACTGTTCAGGGGTGAACTTTATGTCCAACACTGTCGTGAGCATTGGGGCGATGGATGCCCTAGCACATCCCTGTATAGCAGCGATGATTGTGAGAGTTTATGGGTCTCTGGCGATGCAGCGGATCAGTGGTGGTCAGCTGTGTGTGATGGAGAGGGTTTTAGTCGATGAGCACTTTGGCGGGGGATTACGCTACATGCCAAGATGGTAGGGCAGTTGGACCACTATCAGTCCATGGATACTGGAGAGTTTGCCTTCGGGTCCATCCCAGTGGCCTGGTTTTTGGAAAGGGTGCCTATGTTGCGCCCGAGGATTTTATTGGGTGCGCCTGGGGCACGAGAGCCACGACTAAAGCAGTGGTTGACTGTTTTGCTTCGCCATGGTGGTGGCAAGGGCGACCACTTCTTTACTGCTGAGGTGGGGCAGGTGTGGCAGCAGATGCCACAGGTGATATTGCAGTACCCCTATGCCAGGGTTGACTTTTGGGAGGATCCGGACATGGTGTTACCTCCAAGGGAGGTGTTTGACTGTCGAGGTATGTTGATGATTTATATATATATGTTTTGTGAGATAGCATGATATATATGTATGATAAATATGCTGATACTCTCTGTTGGTTGTTTGTATGTGCAGATGTGGCACCTCGCGGGTGCGAGGTGGAGTTGCGGAGAGCACCGGCTTGTCAAGAGCCGGAGAGATCACCACGGGGAGGGCCGCGGGTTGGAGAGAGACGACGGCGTGAGGACGCCACGCCGAGACCAGCTGATCTTGAGAGAGCAGCAAGGAGATACCAGTTTGATGACCCTAGTGTTGGGCCATCACATGCTCCTCTGGTGGATGCCGAAGTAGATTTTGAGGACATACGCTGTCGCTTGGAGGCGGTGTTACAGGGCGTTCCTGAGGGCATGTGGTCTCACATCCAGGACGAGGGCATCCTGGAGTAGTGTGTGGGGATTTCACCGCCATGGCAGGCCGTGGTATGACGGGCAGTAGTTGCTGATGCTGTGATGACCAGATGACTACCTCTGGGGCAGGAGAGACCAGTAGTGGGAGGGAAACCACCGCCTGAGGGAGGGGAAGACGGTGGTGCTCTAGAGGCACCGTGAGTGGTGCTCTATGTATTTTTTGTATTTTTGTATATAGGCTGGTGAGCCCATTTTGTACCGAGGTGCTTCATTGGCCTGTAGATACTTGTATTTTTGTATGTAAACATTTGGATGGCACTGTAGACCATTCTATATATACATGAGTATACATTTTTATATCTATGTGGTGTTTACATGTGTTTTGTTAATGTGTTGATGATGTCTAATCTATATATGTTGTGACAGGTTGTTGATGTGTTTAGGTATGTGTAGAGGTAGCTTGATGTGATATATGCCAGTCTAACACAATATTAGCTAGGTTATCTATAATTTGATTCAATTGTTTTGGAATATGTGTAAATGTAATGGAATCAAAATGTTGAGATAAAAGTCTAACCTGCAGGTATTTGCGAAAGAGGCAAGGATCACGTACGCGATACACATTGTTGAGCTGGAGAACGACTAGTTGAGAGTCGAGAAAGATGCTAAGGTGATGAATACTATGATGTTGGGCATCGGCTAGGAGGCCAATGACAACAATGTACTCGGCTTGGTTGTTGGTTGCTGAACCCAAACATATGCCGCTCGAATGGAGAATTTCACGTGAGGGGGTGTAGAGAGCCCAAGCGAGATTTTTTGTCCAACGGCTGGCACCGTCGACGTAACCGATGTGGTAGGCTGGTGGAGGAAGCATCTATCAATAGCACAAATGATAGTTTTAGACATGAAGGGTGGAAAAAAGATTAAAAACTCTATAAAATAAATAACCTAAAGTAGAATGACTACGTTTAAGCATAAAATTTCTTTAAGTATAACCCGTTGACGGGTTCTTTGAGAGAGAGGCCTTCGGGAGAGGCCAGGATGTATGCACCTTTGGTGAGGCAATGTTGGATAATGTATGGGCCATACCATAGTGACTCAAATTTTCCATGGCCAAAGGTATCATGAGCGATATCGTAAGCAAGGATGAGGTCGCCTTCGCGAAATGAGCGAAGGTTGACATGTCGGTCAAAGGTATCCTTTGATCATTTTTTAGCTACCTCATTGTTCTGTAATGAAGATCGACGATCTTCATCTAGAGACTCTAAGTTCAGCAAGCGTTGCTCCATTGGAGCAGTGTTGGGTAATAGCTCTATTGCGGTGCGTAAGGTGGGAATTTCACACTCGATGGGAAGAGTGGCCTCAACTGCATGGACTAGATGAAATGGTGTGAAACCAATAGCTGTTTTCATAGCCCTATGGTAAGCCCATAACGTGGAAAATAACATATGATGCCAATTGGTCTTATGTTTATTAACCATGCACTGTAACATGGTCTTGAGGACCTTGTTAACTGCTTCGACCTATCCATTAGACTGAGGGTAATATGGTGAGGCAAACTCGTGGGAGAATCCTAACCGAGATGAGAGTTCGACGAAAATATCATTCTCGAAGTGTTTCCCGTGATTGAAAACAAGTTGGAGTGGTACTCCAAAGCGAGATATGACATGGTTAAAGAAAAACGCGCTGCGATGTCAGCGGTGTTGTTGAAGGTGGGCATAGCTTCTGCGCATTTGGTGAAGTAATCGACTACGAAAACAATGTATTTGTGTCCATTGTTGGAGGGGGGATTACAATTCATGAAGTCGGTGCACCATTTACAAAAAGGGTTGGCAGTGATGAATGGATGAAGAAGAGAAGGTGGTGCTCGGGCTTTGTTGGCGTAAAGCTGACACTTCTCGCATCGTTTCACGGCATGAATGAAATCATATTGCATCTAATGTCTGTCGAAAGCATGGCAATGCTGGGCAATGGTGGGTATAATGGCCATATTCTAAACATATAGCGCAAGCGAATTTGGTGTGCAACCTTTTACTACTTGAATGGGAGGTGGTAGCGATAGTACTGACTATAGTGGCGAGTGTTGGGGGAGTTTGATTGAGTGGAATCAAATTTCGTAACTCTGGTAGAGATGGGAAGTTGTTAGTTTGGTGTCCATCTTTCTCACATAGTGCGCAAGGGGGTTGGACATGTGGAGGAAGTGGAGCTGTGGGCTCCTTCTTCTTTCTCCTGCCCCCAACTGTGGTAGGGGGGGTAGTGAGTGAGTGTGTAGAAGGGATGGTGGGAGTAAGTATGGGAATTTTCATTGGGATTCCTTCCATTTGGGGGGGAAGAGATGGTCGAGGGACCAACTTAGGTGGATGTAAATACCAAACTGGAATTGCTAACACCATATTAGGGAGGATAAGCGTTGTGGCTACCTGGAAAGATTCGATACCAGGGGGAGGGTAAAAGAAGGGGATTTGAGTGATGGCTTGGGGAAATGTCTCCCAAACTGGGATATGTCCTTGGGGAGAGGTGGAATCATGGACTGGTGGGGTCGATGAGTTCGCAGGAGGCTCGTGAGGGGGAAGTTCTGCGACTAGTGGGATGTCAGATATGATAGAAGCCTCCCTAAGAGGAAGGGTATCCTCTGTGTTAGTTCCGTTAGATGAGATGATACATACTTGATTGGAAGGATGAAGGAGTGGTGGTGCTCCATGGTAAGTTCCTAACAATGATGGATCTTTGAAAATTCCAGGACCCATTTTGACGCGTGGGTATGCATCATGACTTGTGTGGATGAGAGGAAGAATGTTATCGATGTTGGCAGATGGGTTAGGCTTGTAATGTGAGACTTGGTCAATGGTAACGATCTTCCCATTGTGGGGGAACATCATTGTTCAAAAGAAGGAAGAGGCCACTACCTTCATAGCGTACATGTAGCTACAAACGAACAAGATATTATAATCAAGTGGGGCATCGATAACTTCAATGTCGATGAGAGTAGTCTTTCCCTCGAGTACTATAGGGACATTTTGGAAGAGCCCTTCAGGAGATGATGGTCATCTGTTATAAGCTCGTAAGGTAATGGTAGAGGGTATGAGTTCAGGGGAACCAAGTTTCTGCCATATAGATTTGGACATAATGCATGTAGATGCACCTTCATCGATGATATACCGATGAACTGTGATGTTCCATATTTTTATTGGGATTTGAAAAGTGATAAAGGCGGGAAGGCCAGGTTCTTCGCTATCGAGATCAAATGTAATGAGTCAAGTATCTACGGGGTCGAATTCCCCCAAGGTGGAAATTAATGATTTCTGCTGAGTGGGACAAGTCTGAAGGACTTCTAAGACTGACATGGAAGCTAGGGATTGTGCTAAGTCATCCACTAAATTGTAATTATGAGCAGCCCTAGCCTGTGGGTTGTGGAAATTCCTGTGTAATGGGATACGAGGGATGCAAAGAGGTGGCTCTGTGTTAGGGTGAGGGATCACCAACGGGGGTCCCGTCGGTGCGGGGTTTGTCTCTGGAGGGATGGAAGAAGACTCAGCGGGTGCATGATACTAATGGTTATGTGTTTGCAGAAGGATTTCTTTCTCGCTAGTGAGGAGGATCGTGTGATCTGCTGGATTGTTCGGATTGAGGTAATCCCACCTGAGGTGGGGGGGGATGCATGTCTTGTTGGGTGTTTGTCACACCTTGGTGTGGAATAGGATTTTGCAGCACGGTAGGGGGGGGGGTTGTTGCATGTATTGTTGTGGTGCCTGCTGAGGGGTAGGCAGTGCTGGAGGATGGGGTAGACTGCCTGAGTCTTTCAACCATTTGAAATCATTGATTTGGGGGCAATGATGAGTGTAATGACCGAACTCACCGCAAAGGGCACAAGGGAAGTTGTTTTTAATAGTATTTTTATTTCTCCCTTGACGCCTATTGTTATTGCCCCCCTAGGGGTTCTGATTCCTTTGGTTCTGGTTGCCCCCAATAGGTTGGTTCTGCTGGGGTTGATTCCTGCCTTGACCTGGGTTGTTGTTGTTCCTGTTTCTTCCTTTATTTTTGGCATTATTCGACAGATGGGTCAGATTTTCCGTATTCATTCAAAATTTTGATATTTTTGAATGAGAGAGGGTTGAACAAAATTCACCCCAGCATGAGGATGTGGGGGAGCCATGGGTTGTGGGGGGCCAGGAAATGGAAAGTACAGATTCTATGGGGGTAACGATCTGTAAGGTACATAGGAAGGCATGGTGCTTTTGCTAGTACTATAACATGAGGTAGAGGGGGTACCAGAACTCGTTTGAATAGGGGGGTGTATGGGGGGTGCTGGCGGTGGCCCACTGATGGGTGGAGGCATAGCAACAGGGTATGATTGTTGATAAGGGGGTGGGGGGTAATAAGAAGTGCCCATGTATGCCGATGGGTATTGAGGTGTTCCATACATGGGTGGTTGTTGGGGTTGTGGACCGTGGTGAGTGTTGTTACCAATCACTCCGTCTACTGAGTGAGACATCCCAGGTTTGTCTTGGCCAAATGGCACAAGTTTTGGGAGATCAGGAAGTACATTGTATAAGTACCCTGACTGTGCATAGATGAGGTCATATTGTTGAGCCTTACTGATGGCTTCCTCTTCTGATTGAGGGAAGGTGGAAGATACATCCTTACCGAGGAGAGAGACAAGTGATCTAAGAAACCAATCAAGACACTGTTGTTTGGTGGTTTCTTCTTTACACAAACTACGTCGCCTACGCCACTCGTGAATGTGATCAGCGATATGTGTGGCTGATGTTTGTTTGAAATTAGAGAGTAGTTCCAGACCATTGTCATGGCAGATTGGTAATTGGAAGAAGGTCAAAAATTCTTTGGCCAAGGATTCAAAGGTCGCATGAGACCCTGATTTTTCATCTACATACCATTTGGCCGATGGGCCAGTGACTGTGCATTGAAATAATCATAGTCTGATGGAATCATCCATAATGCTGTTGGAAGAGCACCACAAGTGAAAAGTCATGACATGGTTGGCAGGGTCATTGCTTTCCTTTCCTTCAAACTTGGGTATGTCTGAAGGTAGTTTGGTGGGCATTGCAGGCCAGGTGGGGTCATGCAATATAGGATCATTGGTGAGTTTTCTTAGATCCGGTATGTTGAGGGAGGCCAAATATGGAATCTGTAGTGGGGGGGGGGAGGATTAGCTCCAGCCATGGTGTAAGTGTGTTGTGATCCTGACCCTTGAGGGGGGCTAGGTGGGTTGTTACTTCCCCCTTGAGAGGAAGTTGGTCCCCCACTTCCGTGTAAAGGAGAGCGAGTGGACGAAGGACCTTGGGAAGTGGACCCAAGAAATGTGGAACTAAGAAAAGCTGATCCTAAGATAGTAGCACTCACAGGAGTGTGTGAAGGTGGTGCCGATGAGTGGGAAAGACCAGACAGTCCCCCTAAGATAGGAGGGAGTTTTAGCAAGCATCGAGAACGATGGGGATTTTGTGGGTCCCCTATGATGTCCGACTAGCTGAGTGAATGTGTGCAAATGGTGGTGAGAGTAATAAAGAAACAAGAGCCTTTGTTGCAAATTTTGAACTTTACACAATATATATATCCAAATCAAAATGTAGTCAGAAGTGCATCCTACATAAAATGTTTTGAAAAAGAAGCATATATGTGGATAAGTAGTTTTGTTTGCGTGGGGAATCAAAGAAAACAAATGCTCGTGTCCTAGAAGATGTAACATCCTTCCTCTCAATAGAACTGGACCTTCCAATAGTACTCAACAGTGGGGTCTGAAGTCACTAGAAGAGAAACTAGTGAAGGATGAAATAATTGGTTATAATGAGGGGTAAAGGGGGCATATCCCGAAATAATTGGAAATATTTCCTAATAGCTGCACAAAATCCAATCAAGGTGCAATTGTAGCCGACAATTTCCACCTGGGTAGATGTCCTAAAATTTGGTCACTAGGTACCTCGGTCAAAGTGCAACATTTAGATTTTCGACCTCAAAAATGGGTCACGGGCTGGATCCTGTCCAAGAGGTGGGTGCCTCAAAGGGGGACGCACAGAACAATCGGACCTCAGCCTTCAACCCTTTATGGGTATCTCCCTACCTTATGGTGTTAGGAACACTTGACTTGGAGGATTTTCAGTTCCCTATTTGACAACTTCTATGGTTTTGACAATGCGAGAGTCAGATAACAGGGAGTTATTTGGATGCCTATCCCCGAAATCCTACCTAGACTAAAAAATTTTTTTTGGCACCTCCCGTGGAGGAAAACTTAGTGAGTTTTTAGAAATTTTTTATATGTAGTTGTTTTGAGAGGTTGGGGGTGTGAACCAACCTCGTTGAATTTAAATGGGAGTGGATAGTTCGTCAAGAAAAGGGTGGGGTGTTTCAGAATCCATTTGGAGGAAACTTACTTTGACCTCCACGTTTCAAGAAGAAGCTATGTGAGTGATAAGTGACTTTTTTGTGTGAATGAGTGAAAGTGTGCCAATTTTTAGTGAATTAGGTGTCACCTTGCTACATGTGGACTTCGCTTGGTCCTTACAAGTGTTGATTACCTAATTAACTAAGTGCCTTTGGTACAGCCTTGCGTAATTCAAAAGTCCCTAGGAAGCTAGCATGTGGACATGTGGGTCCGTTACTATCCCTTTAACTCCCTATTGTGATGTAATCTAAGAAAATCTTTGAAACTATCCTAGATTGATCATGTGGGCATGTATGGGCCCATTACAAAACCTTTAAACTTCCCTAGTGATTTGATCTAAGAAACTAAATTTCAACACTATCCTATATTTGTAGCATGTGGGCATGTATGGGCCCGTTACAATATTAAGATGTGTTTGAAAAAATGAACTAAGAGGAGTCCCAAGAAGGGATGTTGTCCTCTCCTAAAGGTTTTAATCTTCTTAAGGGAGATGAAATCGTTCCACAATCTTTTTTTGATTCTCAAGATCGCTTGGATGTGCGAGATAAGAGCATACTAAGTGATTTTCATCCAACTTCTAGTCCCAATGCAAGTTAAATGTGATTAAAAATGATTTCCAACTTATATTGTGAGTCAAAACAAGCCATCCATGTGGTGAAAATGAAAGCAAAAGAGGAAATTGATTTTAACCCCCTAAGTGCCTATGTGTTTTGACTAACCCCTTTATATGATGAGGGAGTGTGGTGCATCTTTAAAACATGCTTGAAATCATTTTTAAGAAGGATAATGGCCTTCCCCTCATCTCAACAACTTTACAATGTGAATTTTTGCACAGATGCATGGGTCTCAGTGGAGATAGAGGTGCATAGAGCGCATGTGCGCAGACAAAAAATAGTCAACGAGCGCACGTGCGCAGAACATAACTGTGATTTGAGTGCATGTGCGCATGATGCGCGTCTGTGGGTCTAAAAACCCACGCACAAGTGACACACGGCAGTGAATGAAAATTTCGGATGAAATTCTGTCAATTCAACTTGGAATTGGATGATTAGCAGGTCGGCATAGGCCAGTTAATGCACCTACAAGTTAAATAAACCAAAAAAAGAGCTAGAAAAACCTAAATGGGGTAGGAAATTAATACCTTTCCTCGGTGGAGTCGCCAATCTATTGTGCCTCTTTCGTCACCTTAGTGAGAAAAATAGAGGTGCTTGCAAGCTCAGTTGGGTTTGTTGAGCAGGACAGCTGCAAGGAAAAGGGTTAGAAAAAGAAATATAAAACAACAACTAAGAATTAAACTAAGAAATAAAACAACAACTAAATTTATAAACATAGGGACATAAGGACAAAAGAAACAATGAGACCCATGTTACCAATGATAAGGCTGATATTAGTGAAACAAAACACCGAGAAGCAAGGGGACTATGAGTCCCTTCTTCCTCCAAGGGAGGGCTCTTGGACCCCCACAAGTAAGCTCTTCTTACAACTTTGAAAAAGAAAATGAAAATGGTGAAAGAATTCTTTGCTAATCCACTCAAGAGGTGAAATGGATTGCCTAATGCAATAATGCAAGTATACTCTTGGCAAGGATAGAAGAGTCCTCAAGAGAATAATGGCAGCATAAATTTGCTTTGAATTCCTTGAAAAATGAAGTGTATCCATGGCCTTTTTATAACATTCCTTTGGGTTATTGTTCAACTAGTTTGTAGTGTGTAAAGAGGCTAATTAGGG